>APFE030031387.1:49666-63144 GCA_000404065.3 Pinus taeda
TTCTTTTCTTCTTTCAATTTTCTTTTAATGTTTTTGCTCTGCAAAGCTGTGTGTTGAACCTTTACTAGCTAGATTCATTTGTGCAGGTTTTCTAACACATTTACATTGAGTAAAAACTCCCCTCCAGTGTTAAGTTATAGAACTATTGCTCTTCCGATCTTAATTTTTGTTCTACAATATATTTGGTGGATCACTACATGTTAAATAATTTCACTGTAAAATAGTACCCACCAGTTTATTAACATATATCATAAATTTCAGCGTACTCTATGTTCGCTAGAACTTACCCTCAATTAATTTTCACCCCTAATTTTTTTTTTTTCCTTGTTACACTTCGAGATCCTTCACCACTAACCATCTGCTTCAGGGTTAACAATTGTCTTGTTTCATTCGACCCTAATCCATTACAAGATTAAATCTAACTTCATTTATAGAAATAAAATAACAATAAAATTTACAGTATGCATCGTGTATTCTAATGCAATTTGATTTGTTCTAACATGACCATTCTTCCTCACTTGCACATCACAACAAGTTCAACTATGTTAATTCAGTCCCATGCAGATATTATTTTTCCATCAGTTTACTACTAAAGCATAACCTTAATTATAGGATTACTCGAATAACATAAAAAATTAAACTAATCCCAAACAGTTACTTGACTGAGATAATCAATGATTGCAACTTGACTGTATTAAATTCTCATTACAACTACACCATTCCAAAATAGATAGACTTAACAAATTTTCTAACCGTAGTCACTGCTAAAAATGTACATCTGAAAAACATTGTCCTCCCAGCCATGAACTGATCCTACAGTTCCCCTCGAGCAGAGATTTGTTGCCAAAAGAATCAACAACCTCTTTTCATTCCAAAAAAAGATAATTTAAGCCTTTTCTTCCCTAGTAGATTTTTTTCCAAGTAGCGTTCCATTTTTCAAGGTCTAACAACCCTCTAACCTAGGCTTTCTTTGCTTTGTGTTTTTATTTTCATTTTAAAGCTCGCCTTTTCCTCCTGCGATGCTTTATCTCACCTTTTTCTCGGTGTTTTTCTGCAGCCTAGTGATTTAATATATTTTCTCTCCCATCATATTAAATATTTCTAGTCCATCCCTAGGGATTTTTAGGAGTGATTTAAGGGAATTTGTCTTGATCTTATCTGTAAATCTTGGTTTCAGGATCTTGGCAATAATCCATTTAACTCCATTGTTTCTTTCCCAAGTAATTTCCAAATTTCCTTTGCATTAATCCAATTTTTTATTACATCATCATGCTTTATTCCAACTTGAATTTACTATGGCTTCCTCACCATCACAACTAAAAATAGTCCAATCTAAAATCAAAAGATATTTATAGAGAAACAAAGGGGTATCACATACTCCCCCTCTTGAAAATAACACTATCCTCACTGTTTATTATTTAGTTGCTTCATCCTTGAAAAATGTTGGGTAAGCTTCTTTCATTGCATCCTCTCGCTCTCAAGTAGCCTCCTCAGGTATAAAGTGTCTCCATTTCACTTTAACCCAAGCGATGACTCAATTCCGGAGCAATATCTCTTTCTGATCTAAGATGCAAAGTGGCTCTCGCAGAAAGTCTCCTTCAAGTTCCACCTGTAATAATTTCCAATCAATTACATGAGAGTTATCATGGACATGGTTTTTTAACAAGGAGACATGAAAAACATTGTGCACTTTAATATGGCGGGAAAAATCTAGTTGATATGATATTGGACCAACGTTGCCCAAGATTTCAAAATGACCACAAAACAATGCTGCCAACTTTGCCCAAGTCCTGGTTCTTAGATTACTTTTTCTATGTTTTACTCATAAGTAAACTTGGTATTCAATGTTAAATTCTCTATGAATTCTCTTCTTGTCTGCGTAATTCTTTTTCCTATCTTGTGCTATTTTGATATTCTACCTAAGCTGTCACACTATCTATTCCATTTCCTGCAAAGCATCTGGTCCCAATATTAATCTATCTTCTAGTTGACTCCAACTGAGTGGTGTATGACATTTTTTCCATATAAAGCTTCAAAAGGACTCATTTTAACTGAAGCTTGGTTGTTATTGTTATAGGTAAATTTTGCTAAATGCATAAAATCTTCCCACTTAGCAGGCCTATCCATGACATACATTCATAGCATATCATCCATGATCTGATTAGTCCTTTCTGTGTTTTCATCCATTTGAGGATGATATGCAGTGCTGAAGTTTAATTGAGTCCCCATTCCCCTAATCAAAGCTTTCCAAAACTTGTAGGTAAATTTAGCATCTCTATCCAATAATATCATTTTTGGTACACCATGCAGTTGAAATATTTCCTTCATTAAAATATTGGCAATCTGGGTGGTTCCAAAAGTAGACTGCACCGATATAAAATGTTGTTCTTTAGTCAAGGTGTCTAATACCACCATGATGGAATCATGTTGGTATTTTTTCCTTGGTAATCCTGTAATAATTTCCATTGAAATTGCTTCCCACTTCCATTCAAGAATAGGCAATGGGCTTACAATCCAACAAGGTGTTGATGTTCTACCTTTACTTGTTGGCATTCTATGCATTTTTCTAAATATTCTACCACATCCCTCTTCATGCCCTGCCAAAATAAGTGTTTCCTTAATGTTGTTATCATTTTTTGGTATCCACGATGACTTGCATATGGTTCTTGTGGTAGTCATCCATTATCATTTGTATTAGCATGACCAAATTGGGAATATACAATTTATTTATGTAGGTTAGCATTTTTTTTCAGAATTTTCAGCATATCTCGTAATTTCTATTTGTTGTAATTTCTGCTAAATTTCCAAATATTGAGGATCTTCTTGCAGTGAATTTCTAATATTTTATATCAAATTCAAACTCACTAATTCTCAGTGAATTTGGGAGGAGAACTAATTCTCCTCCCAAACATCCCTATCAAAGTATGGACATGTCTACTTAAAGCATCTATGATTTAGTTCTATTTTCTTTTGTGTTTTATACCAAATTCAAACTCACTGAGGAAAGCTAGCCACCTTCCTTGTCTAGAATTTAGATAAGGTTGGATAAAGAAATAGTTTAGACTGATGTGATATGCTACTAACATAAATCTTTTCCCTAACAAATAGTGTCTCCCCATGACATAATTATTTTCTTGTTTTTCAACTTCCTCGACTCATACGATATTATTGCATTTTACTACATCAACACTCCCCCAAGTTCTTCCAAACAAGCATCGATACAGATAGTGAATTCCTTATTTGGGTTTGCAAATTTTAATATAGGGGTTGTTTCCAGTAATTTTTTTAACTTGTCAAATTTTTCTTTGCATTTGGTTGTCCAATAAAACTTTACTCCCTTTTTCTGTAAGGAAGTAATGGGATAAGGCAATTTTGAAAAACCCTCGATAAAGCTCTGATAGTATCCTGTGATCCCCATAAATAAACAAACTGACCACACATCCTTAGGTGTGGTCCAATTCATAATCTCCTTAACCTTTTTAGGGTCAACAGATAGTCCCTCCTTTGAAATGATGTGCCCTAAATATTGTATTATGTTCTTGTAAAACTCACATTTGTTAAGCTTTGCGTAGAGAAGATATTCTCTTAAAGTTTGTAACACCAATCTGAATGTTCTTTGTTCTCTTCTTAATCTTTAGAGTACACTAAGATGTCATCTATGAATACTAGCACAAACCTATCAAGATATTTATCAAGTATGATGTTCATTAGTGAGACCAAAGTGTAACACTATGAATTGATAGTGACCATGGTTCTAAAAGTTGTCTTGTCAATATCTTCATCATTTGTTCATAGTTGATGATAACCAGTCTTTAAATAAATTTTTGAGAATACTGTTACTCCCCTTGATCAAATAGGTCATAAACTCATGGAAATAGATATTTATTTTTTATAGTTAACTTATTCAATTCAGATAGTCAATGCACATTTTAAGCTTGCCATCCTTTTTCTCGATGAATAGTACAAGTCCCCCCCATGGTGAGACACTAGGCCTGATGTAATCTTTGTCTAGCAGTTCCTGTAACTACATTTTTAGTTCTAATAACTTTGGTATGCTCATTAGATAAGGGGCTCTAGACACAGGGGTTGAATCTGGTACTAAATCGATGGAGAAATATATGTCTCTACAAGGAGGTAACCTGAGGATTTCCTCTTGAAAAAAACATCTTGAAACTCTCTGATAATAGGTAGTGTCCCTAAATTTTCCTTCTCTTTTTTTTTTCATTTGTTTCCACTTGCACCATATATACCTTACGTACTTTTCTTACATTCCTTTTTAAATGTAAGGTTGAAATTTGATGGACCAATATTGGTTTTGGTTTTGGTTTTGGTTTTCCTCTAATTTATCTGGGTTGTTCGTCTTGACCACTACAACTCATTATTTTCATGAGACAGTTCATAACAGCTCCCTGTTTTTCCAACCAGATCATGCCAATTAATATATCATAAGATCCTAAAGGAAGAATATCTAAATCAACTTATGTAGGATAACCATTTAATTCAAGGTGACACTATCTCATTTGAATGGTTACCTTTCTTTTGGTACCGGTTGCTAACTGTAACAACCATGCATTCTAGAATGTTTCAAATTTCAATTTTTAATTTTCCACAATTTGGGGACTAATGTAACACAAACTAGCCCTTGGATTAATTAAAACATAAACATATTGGTTTAAAATGGTACCTGTAATCTCAATAATAGTAGATTTATGCTCATCTTGTTTGTCTTTTAGCATTGCGTTGATTCTGGGAATATTCCTAGCAACATCATTTATAGTTGTCGCTTCATGAATTGCTTGAATATTTTGAATAGATCCTAGATTATGCAAACAATCCCTTAACATGTGTGGTTTTCCACAACCCCAACACTTTAGCAGTTCCCTTTCCTTTCCCACAATATTACTTTTATTGTTCAGTTCCATGGGCTTTGACCCAATGGGAAACTGTGCAGGCTGATTTACATTTCCTTTGTTGAATTTATTACTCTGATGATGCTTTCCAAAAACTTTACGATAAGGAGGTTTTTGTCTTTTTTATATTCATTGCAAGCTTAGCTTTGTCCTTACTTGGCCATGGTTTAAGCCTTCACTTCTATTTTTAAACTATTGGTAACACAATCTATATTTTCTTACTGCTTCAACCATGGACTTAGGATTGTCAAAATCAATCCTCTCTTTGTAAGGTGTTGGTAAACAGTTCAAAAATATTTTTACTTTAGCTTTCTCCTCTTTAATATAAGGCACATACCGTAATAATTTTGTAAATTTTTCTACAAAATCATTCATAGTTAGTTGTTCAAAACTTAACTCATAGAATTCCTTTGCATGTTCATTATAGTATCACTCACTCAGGTACCAAGACTTAAACTGTTTTTGAAATTCCTCCCAAGAAATTGTCTTCTCTTCCAACATATGTACACTTTTAGCCTCTTCCCACTAGAAAGTAGCCTTACCTGCAGTTGGTAAATGTCCAGTCGGGCCTTCAAGTTACTCTCATACTCATGTCCCTGAAAGTATTTTATCATGTTAAGGCACCATGCTTCTACATATTCCTCTTTTTCCCCATCAAAAATAGGGGGTTTGATTTTCCTACACGCTCCTTGTAACTCCATTTTCCTCCTTTTTCTTTGTGATCTCAGATATGCCCTATCTGACTCTCCTCCAATTTCAAACTTCTCTGATTCTTTTTCTACGTTTTTCCCTCTTAGCCCTTATGGTTCTATACGTCTATGGTTGGACTTCTCAATCAACTTCCTTATCATTCTTTCTTGTTTTTTACTAGCCTTCAACAGACGTTCATTATTGTTTCTTAGGTAAGTCAATTCTTGTTGCAGGTTTTAGATGACATCCATAAATTGAGAATTTTGTGGGATACTTCTGTTACCCAATTCCACATATAGTTGTTCACTGACTGTGATTGCGAGCGGGGCATTCTCTACCATTTTGTGGTGGCCTACTTCACTTTATGTACCTTATAAAACCATATAACCTACTACCAATATTTCATATTTGTATTTCTACACATATATTTGTTTTGTATTATTGTCACATGATTCTGTACAATCCTAGTGCTCAAAGTTAGGCTCTCATACCATTCTATCACATGCACTCCTACCAATTTTTTTTCATAAAAACACAATAATAGATGCCCAGTGTTGAGATCAACTTTGGTATTTCCCTATCTACATGTATTATTCTTGGCTCTTATCTTTTGGTACTGAAATTTAATTGTCCTTGTTATAAATATTCTATAGGTGTAGAGATTTGTAAGGGGAAGATAAACCTTCATCATAACCTTGATCCCATGTGTATGAGATTTTCAAGATTCGAATTAAACTTTAGATTACATTCATGGACCATATAAATTTGAGCCCTGTAATGTTTCTTCTTAACATGGACTTACCTTACTATCACCTACGCATCACTAATGTCATCATTTTCATATAATTTATCTTGATGCTTGGCTCCCATCCTAGGGAAAATATGTGTACACATCACCATCTTTCTTTTATAAGGGTTATTTGGCACTTATAATATCATGGAATGTACCTTTGGAAATTCGACGTCAATGTGCCTATGGCTAGGGATTAATGTTTCCACTTAAGTGTATTTTTCTATGTATGAGTTTGGTCTCATGATTTGAGGCATAGGAATGTATTTACTTGTTAGGGTCCAACCCTAACCCCTTTATTTATGTAATAAACCCAATAGGGTCATCTCATAGTGATAGTTAAACAGTCAATAAAGCCTGTATTAATAATTGTAAGTAGTTGACCCACGTTTAAGAAATGGACCACAGTTAATTGCAAATGGGCCATTGTATTAGATATATGGTATTGAGAACCATGGTAATGACCCATGGTATTGTGTGTATGAATCATATATAAATACTATAGACTCCCCATTGAGAAATATCGAGTCTTATTTTGTAATCGAGCTCTACTCTGTTGGAGGTTTCCCCCTCGAAGAGGCAAGTGAACATTGCTTTTATCTCTGAATAATAAAATACTTGTTGTTTTTCTCATTTTATTCTATGTCCTAGGTTGTATTTCTTTGCATTTTTGTCATTCGAGAATTTCTTGCAGGTCAATCTTGCAGGTCAATAGCATAAGAAGTGGTCTCAACGCTCTTTCAAGGGCTGGTGGTACCTCCATTTTTGGTAGTTTTTTTTTTTTAGGCTAGAGACATGTTGCGATGTCTTTAAACATGGGATCTATCACTGAGCGCATAAACCTACGGATTTGGGGAGGCATGCACACAAGAAATACAAGAGGTTGTCATGCTTGTTGGACTCCCTTGTAACCCCTATGGGTACCCCTTCGAGTAGTAGCGCATTCGACAAAACCGTGCATGGACTTCCTTCCATGCACCCTCTCGGTATATCGGAAGCCCCTAAGCTCACCCAAAACCTCACCTTAGATAATCCATTCGCTTCTTGATGCTATCGTACACTGGGAATAGCACTCACGGAGATTCCTCGCACATACGATAGGGTAGTCGGGTAGTACATCTAAGGGTACGGTTAATCCTCCTAGTTAGTGCCCTAAAAGATTGGGCTGAGTACTATTGTTGGACCCTTATGTATATTGTGTTCTGTAGCACTTGATAATCCTTTGAGACCTTAGTTCCCTTGACTTTCCAAAGATCACCCATTATGTTATTTGTCAGATCAGATCCACTAGTTGGGGTTGTACTGTCGCAATATGATTCATATCTAGCAGTTGGGGTTTTGTCACCACCGCAACAATCAGATCCACCAATTAAGGTTCTACAACCAAAATACCATTCAGATCTAGTAGTTGGGGTTCAGTCACCGCCACAGTCTAACTCAAATTCAGTCATTGGGGTTTCACAGGTAGACCTAACCATCTACACAATGAGGCTTGTGGCTCTTATATTCTGGGCCCAACTTTTGTTGAACATTAGCAGGATAAATTTTTCTAGAATTTGGTCACTACATTATTGATCAACAGGGAGTAAAACTCCGTTCAGAGTAAAAAAAATTAGAGGCCATTCCGTGATGCTTACAAGAGACTTGTTTCATAATATTTAGGATGACAAGTTAATTGTAGTCATACCATTCACTTGTCAGCTTCAATTTTCGGGCAGTCCAAATTTTTTTCAAAGTGACGTCAAGTGACCAAGATCTATGTATGGTAGTAACCAGAGCTCAAGTCATGGCCAATGAGAAGATCGAGCACCTTGAACAAAAGTTATATTATTTCCATGAACATATGCAAAAATTCATGGCACAATTGAATATGAACATCGGGGTTGCATCCAAAGGCACATGGTGTTAGTGAATACCTTGAAGGAGAATCTATCCATTATATTCACTTCCATGGAAATCACCAACGTTCCCACCCTTGACTACCCAATTTGGACATATATAAATTTTATGGCTCTAATCCAGTAGCATGGGTAGCACAAATAGAATAATATTTCATTCTGAGTGATATCCGAGATGATCAAACTAAAATACATGTGGGAGACCTTTACTTGGACCAAGAGAGATGAATATGGTGGCAGAGGCATCGAAAATGCTATCCTAGGAACATAACTTGGCAGGTGTTCTCAAAATCTCTTTGTGACTGCTTTGATAGAGAATCTAATTTTTTGGGTCATATTACTAATCTCTGGCAGACAGGCACTGTAAAATACTACATTACAGCCTTTGAGACATTGGCCATCCACAAAGAAGGTCTAGGAGATGAATTCTACTTGGAATGTTTTATAAGTTGTCTCAAAGAAGCCCTCTAAGCACATGTCCAGATGCACCACCCACCTACATGGATAAGCGCTTGCACAAAGGCTATCGAAGTGGAACGTGCTTTAGCTGCCTAGTTTCCTTATCCAAATTTCATAGCCAAGGGATGCCCCACCCAAGCTCAGGGCCCTACCCAAACACTTAAGGTTCAAAAGGTGTCTCCGACAGAAATGGTTGAAAGAAGAAAACAAGGATTGTGCTACTACTGTGATGAAAAATAATCCCTGGGACATAAATGCAATGAACCAAAATTCTTTCAAATTGATGTTACTGATCACAGCTCATCTGAGGAAGCCCCACCCCTTGGGGGACAAGAGGACAAAGTTGAGGAAACCCAGCAAGAAAATGAGCTCACAGCTACGCCAAAGGAACTAGTTATCTCACTACATGCTTTGGCAGGCATTTCTACGCCACAAACTCTCAAAACCAGAGGCTTTCTTAAACATCACCCTATAGTAGTATTGATTGGTAGTGGTAGCACTCATAACTTTATCCTTCAGCGAGTCGCCGAAGTTGTTCATTGTTTTGTAAGGGAAGTCTCTAATGTCCAGGTCCTGATTGTTGATGGGGGGACAATGAAATGTGAAGGCCATTGCGAAAATATTAAACTTCAGATGGGAGACTACCACCTAAATACCCACATGATTGTGATTAACATGGGTGGTTGTGACATTATCTTGTGTGCTGAATGGCTTCACACACTAGGCCCAATCACAATGTATTTCCAGGAGTTATATATGAGATTTAAGTGGAAAGACCACTTGCATACCCTCTATGGACTCCAGGCAGATGCTCCTTCGATCATCAACTTGCATCAAACGGAAAAGTTGTTGAAAATGGGCCATAATGGAGTTATTGCATATTTTAATGCCATCCAGGCCATAGAACCCACTACTCTTCATATTCATCCTGAGATGAAACAAGTCTTAAACTGCCACCAATTGGTATTTTAAAAACCTAAAGAGCTTCCACCCTCTAGAGGGGAACATGATCATAGCATCACTTTGGTCCCAAGGGCCCAACCACCTAATGTGTATCCATATCAATATCCTTTCGCCCAAAATAATGAAATTGAAAAAATCAAGGAACTCCTTGGATCAGGTGTTATTCGTCCTAGCATCGACCCTTATTCATTTCCTATGGTCATGATGCTCAATAAAGATGGGGAATGGTGCATGTGTCCAGAATTTTGGGCCCTCAACAAGCTCACTGTCAAATACTAATTCCCTATCTCGTTCATTGATGATCTGCTTGATGAACTACATAGTGCTCAATTCTTTACCAAGCTAGATCTTCTCTTTGGCTATCACCAAATCTGCATGAAGGAAGTAAACATTCCCAAGACTACTTTCCGCACTCGTGAAGGCCATTATGAATTCTTGGTCATTCCATTTGGTCTCTATAATGCTCCATACACTTTTCAAAGCCTCATCAATCACCTGCTGAAACCATATCTCCAAAAAATTGTCCTCGTGTTAATTGATGACATTCTCATCTACAACCTAACCTAGGAAAAACATCTCCTTCATGTAGACCTGATCTTGCAACTGCTTCGGAATCACAAATTATTTGTCAAATTGTCCAAGTGCTCTTTTGGCGTGGAAGAAGTTGAGTATTTGGGACACATTGTGGGTTGTGCAAGTGTCAAGGTTGATCCCAAAAAGATACAAGAAATGCAAGGTTGGCCCAACCAAAAACATTGAAGAGTTTGAGGGGATTATTGGGTCTCACTGGCTATTATCACAAATTTGTCCACAATTATGGTCGCATTGCTAGACCCCTCACTAACCTTCTCAAGAAAAAATCGTTCCTTTAGACTGATGTATCACAACAGGTGTTTGTGGCTCTACCCAACTTCACCAAATCTTTTTTGATTGAATGTGATACTTCAGGTATTGGTATTGGGGTTGTATTAATGCAGGAAGGTTAACCCTTGGCTTTCACCAGCCAAAACCTGAGTGGGAAACATTTAGGACAATCTACTTATGAGAAAGTTGTGATGGATATCTTACATGCAGTAGATAACTAGTGACCGTACTTATTGGGATGATGTTTCCAAATTCACATAGACCATCAAATCCTCAAATATTTTTTGGAGCAACATCTATCGTTGCCACAACAAAACAAATGGTTGGCCAAAATGTTCGGATATGATTAGGAGATAATTTACAAGAAAGGGCATGACAATGTAGTAGCAAATACTTTATTGCACCAATTTTAGGATGAAAGCACCCTGCTATCAATCTCTTTTCCAATACCAGATTAGACTGAAGAAGCCCACAAGGAATGGTTTTCACACCCCTCTCCCTCCCACATAATTATTAACTTGAGAGAAGATCCTAGTTCCTCACATGGCTACTCTTGGAAGGATGATATTCTTCACTACAAGGGTTGATTAGTGATATCACCGACATCCACCCTCAAAAATCGCATTTTGGCAAAGTTTCACTCATCTCCCACTGTTGGATATGGAGGCTTTCAGAAGACTTATGCTCACACTCGTCATTATTTGTTTTGGACGGGCATGAAGAATGAAATTATTACCTTTTTAGTTGAATGTGATGTGTGTCAATGCCACAGAGGAGAAACAATCAAGTCACTAGGAACCTTCCAACCATTTCCAATCCCTGCCTCTATCTGGATGGATATTTCTATGGATTTCATTACTGGTCTACCAAAGTTGGGAAACAAATAATTCATCATGGTGGCTATGGAAAGAATTTCTAAATATGCTAATTTTTATGCTCTACTCCACCCATTTACCCCCACTTTGGTGGCTCAATCTTTCATGGAATAGATCTTCAAACTACGTGGCATGCCAACTTCCATTGTGTCTGATCATGACCGGACTTTCACTAGCAAATTTTGACAAGAACATTTCAAGCTACAAGGCACCCAACTCGAACTAAGTACTACCTATCATCCCCAAACTGATGGTCAAACTGAAGCACTCAACAAATGTTTGGAGACATACCTAAGGTGCTTCACTTCAGAAAAGCAACATCAATGGGTACAATGGTTACCTTCAGCTAAATGGTGGTATAATACCAACTATCCTAAAGCCACCAAGATGACTCCATATGAAGTATTGTATGGCCAACTCCCACCTTCACTTATTTCTTATATCCCTGGATGCTCTAAGGTGCAAGTAGTTGATCAACTTCAACAGAACCGTGCCACAACTTAGCTTGTCTCAAAGATAATCTCCATCAAGCTCAGAATCGAATGAAGCAATAGGCAGACCAACACCATTCAGAGTGCACATTTCAAGAAAGGGATTAGGTATTCCTATGGTTGCAACCATATAAGAAAACATCGCTCAAAGAAAAGGGCTACTAGAAATTAACTCCCAAATTCTATGAACCTTATCAAATAATTCAGCACATTGGTGTAGTAGCCTACAAGCTAGAGTTTCCACTAGCTTAAAAAATCCATCCAGTATTCCATGTATCATGCCTCAAGAAAGTGGTGGGGAAAAACTGCAAAATTCAAACTAGTCTACCCGAATTGGATGAGGAAGGTTCAATCTGGCTCCAACCTGAACAGGTCCTTAATATTCATGAAAGACATATGTGTTGTCAACCTAGTTTAGTTGAATGGTGCTGATCTACCAATCTAGTTCGAATAGTGGAGACAAGACTTATCAAACCATAAACCCCTCATTCATGTAGCAAGTGCCTCATTTGGACTTTTGTTGGTGCATATCACACGTTGGTTTCTCGATTACATTCATGTGCTATAGGGGATTAGCATATGGAGGTCGTCTAAGGTCGTGGAAGCTTTAGCTCTTCCCCCATGAGCTATCCACCTTAAAACCATTGGAATTTTGTTCGTTATTCTAGAGTTCACATTTGATTATTGTTGTTCCCTTTTACTTTTTTTTTTCTAATGCACGAGTACCATTTCTTTAAATCCTGCAAGCGCAGATGCATTCTTTCTGGAGGCCGGCCCTGTTTGAGGAACCATGATGATCACACTCTTCACTTAGTCATTAGGTAATTCTTATCTTTACTTGGTGTAGTTATAGTATGGTTTAGGGTAAATCTTCCTTCATTACCACTGAAATGTTGTTATGAAGTGTTACAATTTGGTTGCTGCCTCACTAAAATAGTTATTAGCTTGCCAATGTGATTTTAAGAGTTTCCTAGCTCTATTATTTTGTTTGTTACAATTCAGCCGTCAGTTTATTTCTTCTTCTAGGTTTGATCAGAAAGAAGTTAGTCTCTCCCAACTATGTTCTCTCCAAAATTTAGGTTAGTCGATTTCACTTTTATAATTACATTTATGGAATTTCATTTCTCTCCAACTATTGTCTTTTCTTATTGTTTCACTCCTACTATTTTATGCATGTGTGTCTACTCAAAATATTCTAGCTCTTACTTTTCATAATATCAAATATTCATCCACTAACCGTCTCCTGCACTGCTACAGGTCAGTCTCTGTTGGACCTTCATGCCCCTGTACTCCATTTTAAGAGTTTTGAACTTAGCTCAAGGTCTAGCTTAAGTTTATTTTTCATAGGCTCCTCCCTTTTTCATTTAAGGTTTGAATAATATTGGCAGCTAAGACTGCTCAAAGCTGAAGATGTGAATTTGGGTTTTGTTTATTTATGAATTTGGAAAGGGCCATACTCTATTCAAACTTCTCAAGCCACTATACTTGTTTACAATGCTATTAAAATTATACAATGGTTGGGACCTTGTATATTGTTA
>APFE030031387.1:64453-93606 GCA_000404065.3 Pinus taeda
TATATATATATATTATAGTTCCTTAATTTGCAATTTGTTTTTCTTTCCTCTAATTTGAGAATCGTATGTATTGTCTCAATGCTCTATGCATAATATTACATAATGTGTACATTATGAAATTATAGCCTCCTTTTAAAGTTGTAAAGTATCACTCTATGACGTTTGTCGGGGACTTAATTGTGTCACGATGGTGAAATGGTTTCTTGTACTTTTTTATTACTTTGTTCAAATTGTTCGTTACTTCCAGAAAATGTTAATTATTTTGTCTTAAAATTTTACCTTTAATGGAATTTTTGGTTAATCAATTAGTGATCAATCATCATTACTCCATAATGAGATAAATTAATTTCCTCCAGGATGAATTGAATAGGTATCTCATACTCGTTCTAGTGCTTATCCTCTACTTTAAGTCTTGTCTATCCTATTCATTGTCACCTCGTTATTTATCATTTTTAAATGTCTCGTGCAATGGAAATCCTGCAGTTCTCGTCTTTATGATTATTTATTTTGAAGGCATAGTGTAAGGATGTCCCAGTGACCTCCCACCTAAATCATCATGCCTAATATTTTCTAGTAGCTAGTCCAACCCCTGTTTCCATTTTGGATCAATCTAGGGCCCTATACTGAAATTCCTAATTAGAATAATCCACCTTAGTCCCCAATTTCCCCATACAATGTTGAAATTTTCTGAGCGAAAGAAGTTATATAAAATTTCTAAAGTAACCCTGAGAATTCCTGTTATGTCTTTCCATTTTGATTTGGGTTCTACGATCCCCAGAATGAACTTATTTGTTATCACCTTCCTCCTACTTGTTGTAGAGAT
The DNA here is from genome assembly GCA_000404065.3 of Pinus taeda. NCBI lineage: Eukaryota > Viridiplantae > Streptophyta > Pinopsida > Pinales > Pinaceae > Pinus > Pinus taeda. The sequence goes on from APFE030031387.1 coordinate 65,277, forward strand.
ATCAAAGTAGTCATTTTATTATATTTTTTTTGTTATATATGTCTTGTTATATTTGTCTCGTTATATTTGGCATGTTATCCTATTGAAGGGTATTAGTACCATCAATCCCTCATCCAACACCATTTGTGCTATGTATGGCATCTAAGGTGTAGGTTTTAACCCTTTACAAAAAATACATGCAACGAATTAAAAAAAATAAATAGAAAATAAACAATGTAGAGAACATAAAAAAATACACAAATATTTTCTACTAGATCTTGAAACTGGGACTGCTAGATTGATTTTTCATTATGTTCTTTTCAATGTTACAATACATATATATACACGATGAAGCATTCATAAACCCCAATCCATTAACCTTGGATTAGAATATAATCGTAGTTCCCTTGACCTAATCTACCAAACACCATGGGTGGAAAACCATCATGCCCAAAACCATGTGCAAAACCCATGCAGGAAACCATAGGTAGGTCTGCCCAAGTAATATAACACACACCCAACATTCTCCCACTTGTTGTTTTCTTTCCCACACAAAGGATCATGGGAGAGCTTAGTCATTGATCTAGCCCTGCAACACCCATTATTTCTCTACACCATGAAACATTCTCAATGTTCACAGACTTCGTCAATGCATGTGCAACATTCTTCAAAGTGTACACTTTTACCAGTAACACCTTTTTGTCCTCAACTATATTCCTCACAAAGTGATATTGAACATTAATGTTCTTTGTCTTTGAATGATAAGCAAGGTTCTTTGCCAAGAAAATTGTTATTTTCTTTTCATAGTCTATCCTTATAGCTCATTTTACTAACCCCATAATTGAGCACAATATCTGCAGCCAAATTGCTTCCTTGCTTACATGAGTGGCTGCCATGTATTCTGCCTCTATAGTTGAAAGTGCCACTACAGACTGTATCTTTCTCACAACTAACTGCACCTCCAAATATGTTAAACACATACACACCTGTAGATATTCTCTGATCCAGCCCTTCAACCTAGTCTGCATCAATAAAGCCATAAATGTCCAAAATTTTGTCCAATCTTGGTCTTTTTTAGTAGCACAGACCATAATCACTAGTGCCACGCAAATACCTGAAAAACTGCTTCACTGTTGTCCAATTCTCCTTCCCTGGTTTTGACATAAACCTGCTCAATACTCCCACTTCATGTGTAAAGTATGTTCTAGTACCGACCATTACATACATAAAGATATCGATTGCACTTGTGTATGGAACATTGTTCAATAGATAAATTTACACCTACAGTAATAAGAACCTTCACCGATTTACTATCATGCATATTAAACATCTGCAGTATTGTCTTGTCATACTTCCTCTAGTTAACGAGAGTTTCCTCTTTGCTCGATCTAGTTTAATTTCTATGCCCAAAATATAGTTTGCAACACCAAGATCCTTTATGTCAAATTTGGAGGACAATTGGGTCTCCAAATCTTCAATAATTTCTTTGTCATTTCCGATCAGCAACATATCATCCATATACAAGACTAGATAAATAGCATGGTCACCAATTAATTTAAAATACACACAATGATCCCCTTTTCTTCTAGTGAAGCCAAGTCCTCGTATATATGTATCAAATTTCTGATACCATATCCTTAGTGACTATTTTAACCCATACTAAGATGTTTTTAGCTTGCATGCTAGTTCTTTCTTTCCCTTCAGCACAAAGCCTTCAAGTTTCTTCATGTAGATCTCTTCTTGTAGATCCCCATGAAGAAATGTTGTCTTCACATCCATCTGTTCTACCTCAAAATCAAAAGTAGAAGCAACAAATAAAATTAATATAATAGAAGCTACATTGACAATAGGAGAAAAAATATCACCAAAATCAACTCCTAACACTTGGGAGTAACCTTTCTCAACCAACCGAGCTTTCTATTTCTCCACCTTGCCTTCTGCATTCATCTTCTTCTTAAACAACCATTTTCTTCCAATGGGTTTCCTTTAAGCTGACAACTCCACCAGATCCTAAGCCTCATTTTTGTATAAAGATTCCATTTCATTATCCATGGCCTATTTGTAGAGTTTTCCATCCTCTGAATCTACTACCTCCCCCATAGTTATGGGATCATCATCAGTAATAGATAAAGAAAAATTTGAACAGAAAGAAGATGGACTATACCTTTCTGGCTATCGTCTTTCTCGAACTAAAATTATCACAATTCGATTTTGTCGCTCTTCGTCTTCTGATTCTTGTTCTGTTGTAGAGTATAATTCTTCCTCCTTTAGCTCAAACTTTATCTTCTCAAGTTCCTTTGGTAGAACTTCATGTTTAATAACATCTTTCACCTCTCTAAACATCACATCTTGGTTGTACATAACATTCCTTATTTTTGGGTTCCAAATATTATAACCTTTTAAACCATCCTTATACCCAATAAAGATACACCTTTAAAATTTACTATCCAACTTGGTTATTTTCTCATTTTGAACATGTACATATGCATCACAGCGAAATAATCTCATATGTGAAAGATAGGGTTTTTCACTAGTCCATACCTCACATGGAGTCTTATATTCCAATGCTAATGAATGTGATCTATTAACTAGAAATTATGGGAGTTTTGAGGTCAAAAATGGGCCTCCTAAGGAAATTATAAAATAATAGTGGAAATAATAAAATAAGGTTATATTACATCATCAAATTTTAGATGAAAAAAAGAAAACTATTTTTTCAACTTGTATTTTCAACTTGTCTCCCTATGGGTTTACTTGCATTTCGAGCAGGAACACTCATTGGATGCAAACTTTGATTCCTCATTCAAGGATTACCAATGTTGCATACTTTATATGGACCCTGCTACATGAAAAGTGAGAAATACATGAAAAAACATTGTTGCAATCACGTTTTTTCATGTATTTCTCATTTTTCGTGTAGGAGGGTCCTTCGAAAGTATGTAGTATGGGTACTCCTTAGATGAGGAATTAAATTTTGCATCCAACGAGTAGTGTCACTCAAAATTTGAGTAAAACTTTAGGGAGATAAGTTGAAAATAAGAGTTGAAAAAGTAGTTTTTATTATTTTTTAATCTTTTTACTTTTTACTCCAAAAATGGTGAATCACCCCCCATAGTTTACATCATCATCTTGGATCCTATTGGTTCTTATAAAGTTTGTTTTTCTTGTACAATTTTCTTAGGAGGCCCATTTTAGACCTCAAAATTCCCCTAATGTAACATGTAGTTTCCATTGCCATTTTTCCATGCCCAAAATTCTTGTCCTAACTAGTACCACTGAGCATGCTTCTTGCCTTTTCCATCAACATCTTGTTCATTCTTCCTGCAACCTCCTTTTTGCTGAGGTGTGTATGGAGTAGTATTTTTTCATGCTATACCACACTTCTTACAAAAAAATTTAAATTTCTTCTTCAAGAAAGCTCCATCATTATCTGTCCTTAGCACCTTTATGTTCTTCTCTGTCTGGTTTTCCACCAAAGCCTTAAATTCTTTAAACATGTCAAAGAATTCATATTTATTCATAAGGAAATATATCCATGTATTCCTTGACAAGTGATCTATAAATGATACATAGTACACATACTTACTCAATGATGGAACCGAAACAGGTCATTGTGCACAAGCTCTAATATCCCTTTCGCCCTCTTAGAACCAGAGGGAAACTCACTTGATTTTGCTTCCCATATACACAATGTCCACAGAAATCAAAATCTAGAGAGAAATTAGACATACCTTCTACCATACCATTACCATGAAGTATTTGAATTTCCTTCTCTCCAATATATCCAAGCCTTTGATGCCACAACATGGTCTTTTATCCAGAGACCACTAGATTTTTTGCTCCACTTCCACGAACCACATAACTATTGCACCCATCAATAACAATACTACCCAAAAGCTTGTACAGATTTGCAATCCGAACTCCCAACATCAATACTAATGCTCCTCAAACCATCTTATAGGTATATTTCTCGAAAAATGGTTTTACACTTGCAACATCCCTCTTGCTTATAGAAATCAGATTTTTGGCCAATGCAGAAATATGTAGAACAACTAGAAGTGTTCTAATCCTTCCACCTTGCAACTTCAGCTTGAATTTTCCTCATCTGATGATTCTAGTCTTCCTTTCATCTCCTAATAAGACATCACCACCATCATATTTCTCATACTCGTAAAACCACTCCTTATGGGGAGTGAAGTGCAAGGATGCACCTGAGTCAATCAACCATGCCTCATGATCTACATGTGCACTTGAAGAAGATACCAAGTACACATCCCCACCTTCATTTGAGGTGGTTTTGACCTCTTCATAAGGAGCATCATCAAATCCCTTTCCTTTCTTAGGAGCTTTAGATCTACAGTCCTTTTTAAAGTGCCCTTCCTTTTTGCATTTTTAGCACACCTTTACAAGTTTTCGTCGAGATTTAGATCTCCCTCTAGATTTAAATATCCCACTTGAGAACTTATTTTTGTTTCCATTTTGGGACCATCCTCGTACACATAAGGCATCTCCATTCTGGCCTTCCATATTTTTCCATCTAATCTCCTCTGACAGCAAGGATGAGACTATTTCGTCGAACTTAAAGATAGTTGTATTGCTACCTATTGCAACATCCAGACTATCCCACAAATCTTGTGGAGAACACAATAAACTAATGCACTTATCTTCATATGAAATTTTAATATCAACATATAACAATTGGCTCACCATAGTATTAAAGGTGTTCAAATGCTCTGTCACCAAGTCTCCATCCTTCATACTCAGGTTATACATATTTTTCCTTAAGAACACTTTTTTCACCAGAGGCTTAGATTGGTACAAAGTCCCTAACTTGTCCCATAAATCCTTCACCATAGATAATAATACTGTAATATATAATAATATTTTAATAATGATGATTAAAATCAACTAATATTCCTATAACGACTAGTTTAATAATATTAATAATTAAGAAAAATCTAAAAAATAAACAATCCAAATCAATCTTTATACTATTGATAACATCCATAAATGCCACTTATATCAAATAAGAAAACCTATTATGAATTTCATCTAACTTCACATTAGTTACATTTGACTTTTTAAATTTATTTGTGCTAATAATATTTTTTAAATAAAATTTATTTTAATTTAGTTTAATATTTCACCATTATCCATGTCATTATATTGATTTTAATTTCAAATACTAAAACAAATTTTAATTAAAAATTATTTTAGAATCTAAATAACTTTATAAAATTAATAATTTAAAATAATTAAATAAAATATTAAAAAGTTCAATTAATTTTTTTGAAACATTTAATGAATTAATAATCTGTCGTTAGCTTTTTTTTTTTAATAATGAAAACCATTTAGACAGACTCAGCCCGATAGAATTCATTGCTTTTAATGTGATATGAAAATTTGTAGGTATGATTGTTGTTGTGATGAAACGATCATACAATCAATGATACGAATCGCATAGTTGTCAGGTCATATGTTCGGTGACACTATTTTTTTTTTACCGTGGAAGAAATTGGAGTCGTTTTCAAAGCAGTCTATAACGCGATTTTTTGAAAGTTTTTTTGGCGGATTTTTCCGGTTAAAATCCGGTAGCAATTAATTGGAATCCCAAGTTTGATAGCTAGTTTCTGCACAATCAATGGCTCCCAGGGGTTTTTCAGGGCGCTGAATCCAAATATGCAGTGAAAAAACCATTTTAACTGCTAAAAATCAAGATTTAACCTCATTTCTTCTGCCGGATTCCGTCACCAAAATCTCCAAAAAGTCGCATTATAGACAACTCCGTTTTCAAATATATAAATTTTATTTGAGATTGGATAAAGTTATTGGGAAGACCAAGCTTCCGCAACTAACAATTTTAGCACATTTTCTTTCTACTCAACAAAATTATCTTTATTCATCCCAAAAGCTAATGGGTTTGTTTTGGCTCAGCACACCATTTTTATGAATCATACAGTTAGAAGCATATGGGGTTGTTTTGGCTCAGCACACCATTTTCATGAATCATACAGTTAGAAGCATATGGGTTTGTTTTGGGTCAGCACACCATTTTCATGAATCATATAGCTAGAAGCATATGAGTTTGTTTTGGCTCAGCACACCATTTTCATGAATCATCAGTTAACAGACACTTCTATTTATATAAAGTTGAAATGGTGTTTAGAAACATTCGAAGCTCTAGGGTGATGGGCTTGTCGTTGATTTGAGCTTTAGGAGCATTTAAAGATGTCAATGGATGGATTTGTCCTCAATTTGAGGACCTGAACAACAACCTAATTGTCAAAATTTCGAATGATATTGTTGATCCATCAAACTTGTAAAAGATAGCAATCGCATGGAAATAATGTTTTACCACCATCGCCACAAGTGTCTTTTGTTGAAACTTGACAACTAAAGCAATTCTAGCTATCCTCCTGACGATAACTTAGTTTATGATTTTCTAAAAAATTAATATTATGAGCATATTTGTAAGGTTACCATCACTTAAATAATAAAATCCATAGGTTAATGTTAATAAAAGAAAAACTATAATTTGTAACAAGCATATATGGCATCAAAATACTGATCAATATAATGATGTGGCTCTTTCTCTTGTAAAATTTGGAAATTCTTTTATATGGCTAAATCTCATAAATATTAAGGTAACTAAAGTTATTTAATTTTGTAAATTTCTTAAAACTTACTTTGGAATATTTTTAAATAAAATCCAAACCTATAAAAAATGCTTTAGCAGCTAGTATTTTCTGTTATGCATCTCTTATTTGTAGATGAAGTATTTAAAATTTAAATATATTTGGATCAGTTAGTTATATAATAGAAGTCTTACTATTGGCGTAAGTTTCATTAATATAGACTATAAATGAATCCCAACCAAAAAACAAAGAATAAAATGATGCTACGGAAGGGTTTAGACTTTAACAAAAGAAAACATGGAAGGTTTCTTTAGTGAACATAAACAAAAGCCCAACTACAAAAAGGTGTTGCATAAGGGTTTAGACTTAACAAAAGAAAACATGGTCAGAAACTTGTCAGGAAATATCCTCTATTTCCTCCAAAACATCCCTGTCTTTGAAAGCTATTTTGAAAAACACATCCCACGATTCATTGGTTATGTATTTTGTTTAGACAATTCCCACATTCGTTTGCATGCCTTGTTTCAAGTTTCTCAATTTTTCCACCATCTCCCACTGTGATATACACTGGACCACATGGGTTTAGGACATATTTATAAAATTTGTTTATCCTCTCATATGCATGTACATGGCCTTTGAACACCAAGTCTACACCATATTCGTATAGGATGTTTTCCATCTGTTTTCTCATACACTCAAATTCTTGATAATGGTTAGTGTAACTATTATACCAAGGAGAATCCCATTATGAAATCAACCAAGGAGTCAGTTCATGGTTTAAATTTTTAAGATCTTGTTTTAGCCAACCATATTGTTCACTAGATCTATTGAAATCTATATAAGCTGTAAGCTTGAGAAATTGTACCCCTCCAACATTAAAGGAATAATATAGGCTATTGTTTGATCCAGTCTCTTTAGAGGAAACTACAAACCAGGCGCTATATGATACAAATGTGAGGTCTCCTACTTGAGGTTCTATATCATGATTTTGCTCCTAGAACCATCATTGGTATGTGTGACAATAATGGCTCCATAAATCTGTCCCATGCATCCCATCAAGGTTGGTATGTCTCTTTGATAGGAGTTTCTAGAAAGTCACATTCATAGCATGGTACTCATTTTTCACCTGTGGTTAGGTAATTGTTTGCATAGACCAAATCTCCAACCATAAGAATCATGCTCGGATCATTTTCAGCAAGATGATCATATGTGCTAGATGAATTTTATGTGAGGCCCAAATCACCAATAATTTCTATTCAAATAAGATGGCTATTTGGACCTAGAGATGGTGGTGTGGCAAACTCGTGCTCTTCACTTATAGCAGATAAGGGTTGGCCTCCACTATGTAATAGTATTTTTTGTGAGGTAGAAGCCGAGTGAAATGCACCTGATGAATAATTCTAGAGGTGTAGTTGAGAAGCCTTTTGTATGGATATATCTGGATGTAGACAAGGGACTTCCCTTTGGAAGTGAAGGTATAGTTACCAGTCCGTGTGCCATAAAAAACATTGGACCCCACGGACGAAGGATCCAGTGGAATTGCCTTGGGTCTGATTTGAGCATCCCCTATTATCCAGGAAACTCACATGGCATCGACCATGGAGAGTACGATCTTCATCTACTCTGAGAACACATAAGGGACTCATTTAATGAGATGAGGATGATAAGGGGGGGAGATCATCGCTTCCCAGACAACAAGGGTTGTATTTGCAGTGACTTTTCTAGATTAATTTTTGCAATCAAATCTTCATTACACATAGAAAATATTATTTTCCTACCTCTGTCAAAGTCCACGTCTAATTCTTTCATATTGAGTCTACTACATAGGTCATATAGAATAAGAAGAAATTTCTTCATCTTGAGATGGGTAGACAACACAATCTTATCCTCAACATTGGAACTACTTGCAATCTCTAACTTGATTTTCTAAGTAATATCTTGAAACTTTGAAATGGGAAACTAGCCAATTGTAACCCAAATTACAACATCGAAGACGTTACTATTCTTTAAAGTATTGTAGATTTTTTTACAGCAATGTCTTTTTTCCAACCCCACACATGCCATATATACCAATGGCGTTAATGTGGGCAGATTCAGTTAGCCAAAGCTCTAGCTACATCTGGGCAGAGGTAATTCCTGAATCTATGAACCCGAAGTCTGGTTCGTAACAGGTATGGCTACTCCTTGTATCCTTTGAAAGTGATCTTTCATTGTGTTTGGCAGCCTGTTTTCCTAGTCTTGGAATTGACTATCTATGTCATATACAAGCCTCTTCATTTGAAGTAGATCAACATGTTTGAAAATTTGATTGTTTACATCCAAGCGAATCACATCATCTATGTGCTGACTGAGTCGAGCAATAATACTACTCTTTATTTTATTGGCCATGGCTTCTGATCATAGCAGTAGAAGACAAAATAAAAATAAATGTAAATATCCCTGCATTAGGTAACATGCATAGTTCATAGCCTTCTACAAAACTATATTTGGCACAGTAGGTTTTGCTACACACCACATATTGCAATTTTTTTTTCTCTGGATTTGACTTCAACATCATTCTGCAAACAATTGTAGAGTAAGAGAGTCCATTTCCAAATACTGAAACAACTCATTGACCACAATGGGTGGCAATGGAATTCATCTCCACATAGATGACCATCCCAAGAGATATCAAGATTATTTTTTGAATTCTGGTTGGGATCAGGTGCCAAAGGTATTTTGGTGTCTACACAAGCAGAATAATAGAAGAGCTAGGTTTACAACAACTTGGTTATATACTATCGGTAAGTTATATTTATTCACCTAGGATGGGTTGAAGAGAAGGCAGGGTTGGTTGAGATCGAGCCACTCTGTCTAAGGAGATAAGTGCATTATGTTACTTCGAAGGCTATATATCAGAGACCTTCCTTTTTCATTTGGTTTCAAGAAAGAAGTAATTACATATATAAATATCTCTATCCTCTTTATGGATTCCCCCTATGCTGGTAAATGTGAAATATTTTCAGCCCTCTTTCCCTTCCTTAAAGAAAGGCACCTTTGATATGAGATTAGGTCCTACCCAATTCAACTCTGTACTTCTTAGCAGGAGTTGTTGGTGATATTTTCTATGTTCCTTCATTTTCCATTGAATCTCCTCAAACTCCAACCTAGACTATACTGAATCTACCTGAACCGTTCCCGCAAGACTTTTTGCATTGCCATGGACTTGCCGCTTGGCAACCCTCCTTGTTTTATTAATGAATGATGTTTGTTTTTTAGTGATTTTTTTTAATGATCATATCTGTACTATACTATCAAGACTATAAAGATTGATGAAAGTGAAAGACTATAAATATTGACGAAAGTGAAAATGTGACTGACATAGATAGAGAAGAGAAATGATCGTTTTTACCCATTGATGTTGTGATCGTCATGAACTTAATTGGGCTAAACTTACTGCCACCATTTTTATTTTTGTGATTTTTATCCATCGATATTTTTATCGTCATGAACTTACTAGGGCTATACTTACTGCGACCATTTTTATTTTTGTTGTTGCTATTTTTTGGACGTTTTGTAATGAGGCTACAATTTTTGCAACATTTTCTCAAAATCATGTTAATATTTCTATCATTTCCAAGCAAATTTTTTTCTATAGACTATATGGTGTTTTTTCCCTATTGACATTATTCATCTACATGTATAACTTAAAAACCTAATCACACTTAAATTAATCAAATAATGTTACATATAAATGCATGTAGTGTTCTCTCAAGATAGGTAGACTATCTTGGATACAAAATCACTTGGTTGAGAGAATATTTCAACCACACACCAATATAGGAAACATCTAGATTTAAACAACTCTTAAGGAATAGGAACAAACTCCTTTACATAGAAAAAATTACAACTGAGACAAGTAGGAATTATATTTTCGAAGTTGCCCCCTTAATGACTACTTGTCTTGTTTTCAATCTGCAAAGTCTAGTTGTGGTCCTGGTGTTTACAAACTTGATTAAAAGATATGTCAATTTCCATATAAAGGAAAAACCATATGCCAAAATGCATTGGTTCCCAACCACTACAACTGTCAGTCTACTAGGATGCCTTTCACATACATGGTTCTGTCAACTATTATAACTGCATATTTGTACTTGTACCTATAAATCCCCCTCCATCATCATCATCATTGGTTTTCTCGGGTTACTCATAACCATGCTTTGGGTTTTATCAGCTTACCCTAAACCATGTCTAGGGTTTTGTCGGCTAACCCTAAACCATGCCTACAGGAATCCATGTCCACTTCACTCTCACACATGGTTTCTAGCTTACTATAAACCTACGCTATAAAGTGGTTTCCAACATACCACAAACCTGAACTTACATATACTCTCAAAAGTGGTTTCTTGTTTACCACAGACCTGCAATTCCCAAGTCACTGCAATTACAGAGTGGTTTTAAGATTACCACGAACTTTATGGGGGTACACATGCCTCATTAGGCTTACATTACATACTCGAACTCTTGTAGTTACTAGGTACATACTTTACAAAGACCACTAGAAAACATCATAGACTTTCTTACTAATAAATGCATGTGACACATAATACACCATGATCATGAGTCTATTCCACAAACTCACACAAACTTTCAATTGGTTTTCCATCATAATCGTTGTTGTTGCTCCTTTACCTCCTCTTTTGAAATTGTTCACATCATAGGCATATTTTTATTTGTCAATTAAATCTTAGAACTCCATACTTAACTTGTCATTTGTTAGAGTAGCCAATTCTAACAAAAATAACTTCATATTGAAGTGGTTAATCTCAATATATATATTAATTTTAATTCCAAATTTATTTCACCATAAAAACATCATTTACCCATTTACCCAAGCATGGAAAAGCAACCATGCTTTGAAAGAAACAACTGAATTTATATCGGTTTGCTATAAAGACAAAGTGAGGAAGAACGTACTATAATCCAAGCATACCATTGATTTTCATACCTCCCATGGCAATCCCATTGAACAAGCTAAAAATGACGACGCCACTTATGAGAATGTCTCTAGCTGTGTAATGTTGAGTGACTTATCAAAGGGAAACTATCTTAAAAAAAAGTATATGCTCCAACAACGCTAACAAATGCTCGGTCACCGTATCTCTAACGATGGTCCATCAAAACTTTAACTCAAAACAAACTCCTCAAACGACATCACATGCCTCACGCTGCAGTTGCACCAGTGAGGAAGATGCACAGCCGACTTTCCAGAAATCGAAGCAAGCTTACAACAAAAAAGCCCCAAAATACAAAATATTAGGGAAGGTGTGGTAACAAAGATATTTTGGATTGGACAACGCACCAGTCAACGACTCTGCAATCGCTACTCGAATCCACACCTAGGGAACAATATTGTCAGTCTCCACGTGCCCCACCATTTGAGGAAAAAATGGATGTGGAATCCCAAATAATATTTCTCTGACTGTTGTTGACCGTCAAGCAACAAGTTTTGCAACTAAATTGTGCCCACAAAAGCCGACTCTGCCACCACGCGTACACTATCTAGGTGTTTTGTAGAAAATATGATTTTTTGTTAACTTGGGCATTGGATACGACTGGAAGTCTATAGAAATTGCGTGGAGTGATGAAGGAGAACTGTAATTGTCGATAAAAATATCCACACATTTGTGGTGAATTCCCTGAAAAAAATCGATGGTTATGCGACTTAGAGACAAGTGGTGAAGGAGAGAGTATGAGATATAAAGTTTTGTGGCAACTTGCATGGATTCATCTCATGCTCATGGGCCACTCCATGATAATTTCAACAACAAAAACGCTTCACATGTTAAAAATACTAAGCTGCAATGGCAGATTTATCTCATTATCCTATTGATTCATAACCTTAATTAATTGTTTCAATGACAACAACGTCACATCTCAAGCACTCAGATGGAAAAATCTGTAAGCCATGAGGCCTAATGGGTTGGATTTTGCTGCCTATATCCCTCTCAAATATGGATCTATTGTGTGAGCTCCGATATACACCCTCCGGGAAGAACCACATGGGATTCACCATACCGAGCCAGCAGAGGACCAATTACAAAAGAAAAATAGCCCTCAACTTCCTGACTATCTCTGAGCATGGATTCGTGCATCTTACACCATCTGGATTCACTGCCACTTCTAAACTTGATCTGTGCACCTCTACTCCAATAAATTGAAGGATCTGCATCATCATTTTAGAGTCATGGAGATATGGAATCATGTTGAATGATGAAACACCGCTTGAGCACATAGATCTCTCTTATCTCTGTCGGACAATGATAATGGACAAACATAAACTAAAAAAATTCAAATATTTTCTCTTATTTCCCTCGACCCATGAGGGGCCAAGGCTCTAGGCCCATATAGGCTTTGATACCAACTTAAAAACCTGATCACACTTAAACTAATAAAATAATGTTACATATAAATACATGTAGTGTTGTCTCAAGATAGGTAGACTATCTTGGATACAAAATCACTTGGTTGAGATAATATCTCAACCACAAACTAATCTAGGAAACATCTATATTTAAAGAACTCCTAAGGAATAGGAACATACTCATTTACATAGAAAAAATCACAACAGAGACAAGTAAGAATTACATTTTCCAAGTATAAATCTAAAAAGATCCAGGAATGAGAGAATAAAATAGATGTTGTGAAAAACAAAACCACTATCTTACTATGAGGGAGAGATGATCATTTTATAAACATTGAAAACATTCTCCTTATTAATATTTAATTACAAGATATATGAGATAAAAAATTCTTACATGATTAGATAAAACAACTATAGAGGTATTTCTATCCTTACTAGTTTTTTATGTTTCCTTCCTTTTGAGTTTTAGATCATTCTAAGAAAGAAATGTGCTTTTTCCTTGTTGCCCAATGAGTCACATGTTTTGATTGGTGGGCCTTTCTCAGTTGCCCAATTCCTCCATATTTAGAGTGGGAAGTATCCCAAGTGCATCTTGACTTCCTCCATCAAATGAGAGAAAGTGTGCTCCAATGTTTCTATTGTCAACCATTTGGTATGCACTAGTGTGTGTCCCTTCCAACCAACAAAATATGATTAGTCAGGGGCCACATTGGTACCCATAACCGATGCCATTCTACTCCGTGAGGTTTTCCCCTATGAAACAACAAAACTCTTTGCAGGCTTGCCCATCGGAAGTGGTGAGCGATGAGCTATTAAAGTTGTTTCTACATAGAAAGTAGCATGAATTTGAGAACAAGCAAAAGGTTGCATGTATACTATAGAATCTTCCACAATAAGGTCCTTAAAATCTTTGACAACAGGGCCCTTCATTAACTGCCATTCTTGAGTCATTTGCTTGTTATTGAATACAGTTTCCACACTCTGCCCATAAGTTGTTGATTCTAGCTTTGCCCCAACTTGTGTGGCACTATTGCTACTAGAATTTTAACTTGAGAGTTCATCCATTACTACCATTTGATGGCTTTCTTTGAACCCTGTTACCCACCTTCTGTGGGTGGTACCCATAGGAGAATTTTTTTCTCCTAGATGGTCCTCATTCAGTCTCCATAAACCCTTTGTAGTGCCAGATAGCTCAATGTGCCACTATTTCTGCTACCCGAGCCATCCATGTAGTCCCTTGCCCATCTGTTATGATCGTAATTTGAAGGTGAGCCTCCCAACCCTAAAGCTATGGCTCTCATTGGTGTAATTGAGTGATTTTGTTTACTTATCATAGACACCTTTGGGCATGGATTTGTGGGGTGGGTTTTGACGAAAAAAGTAGGCTATGTCTATATTGTTATCTCCTCTACCCAATTTGATTGTTATCCTTGTATCCTAGTCCTATGGGATCTCCTTTATTGGCTATTAGCTTTATGGCTGACACTACATGGGAAATCACAATTTTGGTTGCATGGGCCTGCTTCCTAACACCATATACATCACTCCCCTCCACTCATTTTAACCCCATTTATCACTTTTCCCATCTGGGTCCACATTTTTCCACTGGGTCCACAAAGGGTTAGCCTCCCCCTTCCTTTACCCACGGCTTGGGTCGCACCTCAAATCATACCCTAGAGGTTGATGTAGCTAAAAAAAAAGAAAGGAAAAGCATAATTTTTCCACTTACAACAATAAATGTACCACAAAATGCAAAATATGGTTGGGACATACAGATTTAGCACGTGAGAAAAATCCAAACATGAGCTCTACTCCTTATATATGACCATCACCTTGGTTCCTATGGGCCCTAGATGATTCCCCTCCACATTAAGGAACCCATGATTGTCCCAACCCTTGGTGGGAAATGAACAACGCCACCTTAAATGGGATATCTATTGTTGTGTCCTACACATCATTCTCTCATCCCCTAGAGCCTCGAGCAGTTATCGAGAAAAATCAATCAAAAGAAAAAAGCATATGAAGAAGGGTGGAAAAACAAAGGCAGGGGTAACTCATGTACCATGATTTCCCCCTCCTGCACTCATATACCCAAGTGTGGGATTCCCTCATTATAGCTACCCTTGAACCATAGCACGTGGCTTAGAGGTTTCCCCTAATCCCCACTACATTCCATCATTATCACATGCGCTTATTGCATGATGGATGTACCGTAGACATGTCAGCCCCTTTAAAGGTTGAAACAAACTAATAGGGTCATTGGTTAACCCCATTATTGAGCTT
Source organism: Pinus taeda (assembly GCA_000404065.3). Classification (NCBI taxonomy): domain Eukaryota; kingdom Viridiplantae; phylum Streptophyta; class Pinopsida; order Pinales; family Pinaceae; genus Pinus; species Pinus taeda. The sequence continues at coordinate 80,577 of APFE030031387.1, forward strand.
GGCGACACTTGTACATGCTAAAGCCCACTATAGAAGGGCACGCCACCATGAAGTGTCCATTCAATTCCATGGTTTTTAAAATCTTTTACTTGATTACTCTAATGGTTTGTTGTACTGGAGGGAAAGGGGACATATTGGATCTAATGCAAGATTGTAGGTGGGTCTCCATTTTGGGTTTGGTCTCCCTATACGAGGTCCAAGCCCTCCAAGGGGACATAATGACACTTGTGCGATGAGTGTAAAGAGTCACATGCCTTCACCATAGAAGAAAACACTTCATGGATCCCCGACACCATAAGGTGATTGATCATGTTCCACCTTTTTGGATGAGGATGATGCACGTAGATCACTGTGCCCAATTGGCTTCATACTTGTACCACACACTTGGCAGAGGTTCCAGGGTCTAGAAGAGGATGTGTCTCACCATGAGAGACAAAGGGAGGGCTTATGTCATCTTCCTAGACCTTACATATGGCTTACAGGCATTATTGATCTACTTGGAGACCCATGAGGATGTCATTGTACCCCCACACCCACTTGGGGACACCACATGTGACTTGCTTGAATATTAAGGGTTCACCCTTTAGTCACCATGTTTGGAGTCTATTCTCTCACCTTGGAACACTTTGGACTCCACTAGGCCTTCTTAATGGACCAACTACTCATTATTTTTACTATATTTCCCTCTTGAGAGGCTTATCTTTGTATTATTGAGCTATCTTGGTGGGCTTGTCACCGAGTCATGTCATTATTGTATATTATTTTATTATTTGGGGCATTTTTAGGCTAACTAGACTATTCAAAATCCATTATGGGTTGTATAAGTTGAAGAGAGACTCGTTCATTTCTCTCACAACATTTTTGGATTGTACTATCTCTTCTTAACAATTTTGATTAGCCTCTTTGAGGGATAAATTGGAGATCTAATGCATTTTGATGTTTGTAAAAACTTAATTTATTATCTTGGAGCTTTGATTTATTTGTATAGACTTGATGATTGGAATAATATCTCTATACTTGTCAGTACCTTTTCATGCTTATTTGTAATTTTGTCTCATAAATTTTCTATGGAATAGTTTCATTCATGAAGCTGGTGCCGCTGCTCTTTATCTTATGCGAAGTTATTGGGTTTGTCTTTATGAGATATTTTTCATATGATCATTTGAATTGTGGTGAATTATTATTCTAGAGGTACATGAATGTTCATCAATTGCCTTGATAAGTCATCATTTGCAATATAAAGAAGTATACATTTCCCTTTGTAACATAGTTTTTGCTTAGGCCATACAAAGTTGTTAGGGAACTCCATGGTTGGAATTAAACCTACCTAAACTTTGATTTCATTTGACTCCATTCTTCCAATTGGTTAGGCACTGGTCTAGTCCAAAGGTGATCACAAAAAAGGAAAATTCCTTTCACCTCCTTCCTTCTTTTCTAGGCCTAACCCTAGTAGGTCACCTAGGGCATCAAGAAAAATCCTTTGTATCCTTTCAAAACCCTTGAATTTTGGTCCACTGTTGCACTGACGTTTTCTCAATAGGTCCTCCAAGTTTGAAGAAAATTCGACAACAAAATCCTGAGATATACCAAGCCCTAGACATAAGAACATATCTTTCCATAGGTTGATTTGGGTTAGTGTCCTCACTTGGATCATTGCATTTAAAATTCAAAAGAGAATTTATCCTTTGACCATATTCTCCTCCTTAAATTGTTCAAACCTCTCTAGTGTTGATCAACTCCACATCCTTGACCTAGTTTGGGCCCACTTGTATTCTTTCTCATCCCACAACTTTGTAAGTCACATTCCACAAGGGTCACATATAATCCATTTCTCCTTTAGGATTATTATGTCTAGGATACTTCTTTTGAAAGGATATTCCTCATCCTTAGGTCTAGGTATCCTCATAGCCCTTCATAGAAATCTAATCACCTTGCTTCCAAAGCAAGTAACCAATTATTTGAGCCTCTCTTGTGAATAGACTTTAGGAATCACCATATATTATCATTGATCCATCTTCCTTCATGATTCCTCTCCTACCAGGACTCCTCCCATCAGTGAAAGTCTGTAAAGAGCAGGGAGTCTTAGCTGAGGTGATAGTGGGATATCATTCCATTGTTGCACCTTGACCTAGTAGTTGTTATATATGATCCCATCCTAGGACCCATGCTAGTTTGAGCGGTAACAAACCCCATTATTACCACTCTTGGATGTGGCATATCCCTTTGCAACCCACATATTTTTGTGTCTAGTATTACCTTTAGCAACAACTTGTTTCTTTGATGAATTAGGTCCAATAGACAATTTTCCAACAAATGCAAAATGATGGGGAATTGGATAAGGAAGTGTTAAGAACAAGATTGATTTCATGTTCAATAGAACATGGGGGATCCAACCCCATGGGTTGGGTGAAGACACTTGCAAATTTTGGTTGTAGTGGAGCCATGATAGGAGTTATTAGGTTGGTGTTGTTTTCTGGCTTGACAAAGTGAACCAAACATAAAGAAATGCATTGATTTATATTGAATTTCTTAATGGGAGCTTTACCAGTAAGAGGTTGGGTTGATGTGAGGGCCAAGGATGTGAGCACATTGGTGTGGTTCTCATGATGCAAGTGGTAGTTGTGATCTTTAGCATGATAAAAAAATGTGTTAGGCCTTTTGGTTTGGAATGCCCACTAACAAATAAGCACAATCAAGAGGAGAAATGTCACATACCATAGTATCTTGAAAAGGGTTGATAACAAAGGTGATAGCACAACATTGGGGGATAGTAAGACAAGGGCCTTCCTTTTGGACCCAGCCTAGTTGATATGGGTTTGGGTTGGGAGTGGTAGGAAGGCTAAAGCGGTGAACCAAGTCGTGTGCCACAAGATTCTTTTGACTCCCATTGTGGAGGATAAGGGTCACCAACTAATGTTTGATTTGACAATTATGGGTAAATAGAGGTGTAGTAGAGGTGTTAGCTTCATTAGAAGTCATGAGGATGAGAGAAGGGTCTACTTCGGTAGGATTGTCAAGAGAAAAAACTACAATTTAGGTAGAGGAATTTGGTTGCTCTACCTCTATAAAAAGAGTCTTGTTGGGGCGCACATTGTGAAGTGACCAACAGTCTACAGAAACATGTGAGTTGGTATTATGAAATGTACACTAGAGGGATGAGGCAAGAGCCACATTAGATCAACTGACATGAGATGGAGCATTTTTGGTTTGAGGAGATTGGGTTTGAGGATCCATTTTATGTTCCACAACCAAGGCTGAAATAAATGCCTTGCCGAAGGAAGTATTGTCAAACAAGTCAACTTCTTGATAAAAAACCATTAATAGACCAAAATTAAATTTATTAATTAATACATTTCTTGATCAAAGATATGCAGTTGAATGTGCAACTTACAGAAAACATCAATGTATGTTGCACTAATTAATTTGGTAGTTGTCGGAGTTGCAACCATTTGGCAAGGAGATTCTAGAGATATCCTGGGTGATAAAAGCATGCTCTTAAGGCATGGCAGAAGTCATACGAAGATGTGATATGTGTGGATATGGTCTATGTTGGTTCCTCGAGCTCGATGACCAAAGATATATTATGGAGTTGAGTATCCCATCGTGTTTGTGCCAAGCCCTCCAACTGCAGACTCGTGATTTCAAGCTTCATGTCCTCTTCCATTGTAAGACATGTTTTGAAATAGGTAGAGAAACGGTGGAGCCAAGAATGAAAGACCTTTCCATTAATTTGGCATGAGAATTTGCGCAATTTAAAGTGTGTACCCAGTTGCATTTTCCCAAGAGGTGTCTCTGTTGTTGTAGCTTAATTAGCTCTTGAAGAGCCATGACTAAATCATGGACTAGTGAGTCCTCAGTTGAGGGTTCTTGATAGGGGGTCATGATTTTCATCCACTAAAGGAATTGAAAGGTATGACCCCAAGCGACAATCTATGATGGAAATATAAAGCAAGTAGGGTGCACTAAGAAGGGTGTTGAATTGTTAAGCCACAAATCCCCCCCCGAAAAAAAATCTTTGAACATGTGGATGGCTTCCAAAATCTTATACTCTAATACCAATTGATCTACATGTAGATATAAAAATATGCGGAAAGGAGAAAATAACATAGATGTTCTGGAAAATAGTGCCACCATCTTATTATGAGGGAGAGATGAACATTTTGTAAACAATGTAAACATTCTCCATATAAATATTTAATTACAAAATATAAGAGATAAAAATCAATTACATTACTAGATAAAACAATTATAGAGATGTTTCCATCTTTAGTAGTTTTTTATATGTTTCTTTCTTTTTTTGACTTTTAGATGTTGCTAAGAAAGCAATGTGTGATTTTTAGAATGTTTTGATTATGTGAGTTTTTCTTTTTCTTTTAATTTTATATGATTTATGGACTAAATTATCATTCTATATAATAAAAAAAGTTGTCCTAATTACAGCTTTGCTTTCCGTCCCTACTTTAAATGTAGCTTTCTTTCATTCTGAAATCTATATCCATTTTATGAAATCTATAGTTCTCTAAGAACTTATTTTGAGCTAACCATCAAAATATTGCTATGGCATAGCGGAAATCCTTTCCACCGAAAAATATTGCATAAGTTAGAAACCACCACTCTCACAAACACTTTACTAAAAAGAGAGTATAATTTTTGTTAGAGTGGTGGTTTCAAGTTAGTAGGGAAGTATCATAGTAACTTTGGTGAATTAAACTAGTACAAGAGGTGTCCATGTCCAATAGATCTTCGTACAACCTTGATAATAACATTCCATTGGTGGGAAGATTATTCTTTCACCCAATATTAAAATTAGTGCTAACTTAAACTCATTAAAGCTAACCCTAACCTAAACTCAACCTAGTTAAAAAAACAAACAAAACACCATAGTACAAATTTTACAGACACTAGTTGGCTAAAAGTACACAAATGGACTCGTTGGCTCCAGCTAAATCGAAAATAATGGTTTCATTATATAAATGTACAAAAACCATTTATTATACTTCACTGTAACCATATAAAGCGCAATAAACCTAAAGATATAGGGAACCACTAGAAAATTCCAGATAACACATTTTCTTTAACCTTCGAAACAAAATGGTTAAGAATGTTGTGAAAATCATTAATTTTGAATATTAAAAGTTTTAGTGACGGAACAAACGAGCCATAATGCATCCAAATTGGATATGTAAATCTTTCTTTGTTTTTGTCTAGTAAAATTGAATGGTCACTGTATATCTAGACTATACTGTCAATTTTTGCATTATAAAGATTAATGGAAATGAAAATGTGAGTAACATGACTCAGACAGAGGAATGAAATGATGTAGTGATCATAGCCGTGAAAGTAATCACCCTCATTGACTCCCACAACATATGTGGGGTTATATTCACCCTTGTTGGGTGCTGTAATGATAACCTTTCTAGCCCAGGCTCCTATGTGCTTATGAACTTGATATTTGTCTGTAGAATTTCCATTTTGTTGTATGATTGTATTTCATTTAAGGATCATGTAATTCACTAACCATATATACATCTTTAGTGCATATGTAAGCACAACATTCGAGAGCCCCTACCTCGGTGACAATATCGACACCCAGGTTTGTCCATGGAAAATGGGAGGGGTATTTATCAGAAAGAACACTAATTTCTTTCCCACCCATGCTCATGTTTCTATGACCATTAACGTCAGCATAATATGCCTTTGACAATAGCTTCAAAATTACGTAGGAAAAGTCATATTTGAGAAGATGAGCAGCCCCACAAAATAAAACCAATCCATTTATAATCACTTTCATCTTTGCCACAGTTTTTTGTTTCACGATGACTGATTTTTCAGCCTCATTTCATTTCAATTACCAAATAAAAAGCATGTAATATTTCTAGCTAATGTAAATATTTGTTTTTGTTGCAGCCAAACAAACTATTATTTTTCTTGAAAATTACAAATTGTTCTTAAATTAAGTTATGGAAAGGAATTTTGCAGTTGTTAGTAAATATTGTTTCTCTTCATTAATCAGTTAAAACATATAGTTACTTGTTCCAAGAAAATAAAAACTAAATTTTGGAGGGTATTTTAAAGAAAAAGATTAAGAGGATTGGGTATCTAAGATCAAGAGAGGTGAACAGAAAATAAAACATTGTGCTGAAAGGTTAGACAACTTTGTGAGAGATATGTCAAGTTAAGACCAGATAGTATATACACACATTCTCTAAGGAGAGAAAGAATTTCCCTAGGTGATGGATAGCACAAGGGGAGATTCTCTGGCATAGTGAATCTCACGGTAGGGAGGAAAATAAAATTTAGGTCTAAGTTGACCAAAATTGGAAGCAACATATTCAAATAAGTTAAAATCTGTTGAAAAACAGCAGATACGGATAAGTGATAAATTCTGGGTAAAATTTAGAATTATGTAGATAAAGAAAACTTTACTTTTCTGAGTTATTGAATAATTTGATTACTTAGTCTGTGTTATTCTAGAAACATATCATTATGATATCTCCCTTTTGAAGAATAGGGATTATTTTAAACAGTTTCTTAAATTAAAAGAACATGAACAAAACAAGGAACCACCTTCAATATTTTAATGAAAATTGCAATAATTATTTAGAAAAGTAGCGAAACATCAAATGCAAACCTAGGAATGGAAAAATAGTAATGGAAAAGTTATGTATTAATTATAGTTAAAGGCAACAGAGTCTTGTATCATAAACTAAAAAAATTCATCTGAATGGAAATTATACCCAACATCCATTCTATAAGAATTTCAGTTTTAAAAGACTCAGCCAAACCATTTACCGTAAGGAAGTAAAGCCCCATTTCAAACAGAAGGAAACCTCTCCGAGTATACAACTTGATTGTATAAGTGCAAGCAATAAAATAATAGATTCCTATGTTGATATTCACATTTACATAGAAGTTATCAGAACATACAAACCTAGCTGTCTAATTAACCTAGTTATAAATTAGATGAAAAGGAAACTAATAATAAGAGCAGCACAGATTTTAAGGATTTATCCGACACCCTTAAATGGTTCCATGTGATTCAATACTGTAAAAAATCTCAAACATTAGTATACAACCCTGTACATACATAATAAAGAAAAAGTGAAACTAAGAATTCTGAGTTGTCGCCAAACTCATCATAAACGACTATAATGTGCCATAAGCTAGGACATCTAGTCCTCTACTACATCTAAAACAAAGACATTTCATGCTAATATAGAGCTCGATAATTCTGGATGTATAACCCATTACAATAAAATAAACCCTTATGGAAATCTTGTGATACATATATAAAATGGAACTATCACACACAATGTTTTAACTTAAGAAAATAGAGATAATAAAAATAGATAGAACCATTCAAATTTTTATAGTTTCCAATGACACTGCTAGCACGAAACGATGGTCTAAGAAAAATTCCCAAAGCTACAATATGTGGTCGAACAACTTAAATTTACACAGTTAATATAAACAAAAACTATACAAATTAATTGAAGCTTCCATAAGCTGAGGAAAATAACCTTCATGAAATCAATTCTAGAATTCTAATAAAATGCGACCCTTTGGCCACAAAGCCTTACCAAGGAAAATAGTAGTAGGAGTTAAATACCTAATGCATGGAAGTTTCTTTTTCTGGAAAGATGAAGCCGGTAAGAGGGCTTCCACCTTGGCACCACCTGAAAGCTTCGACACTTGAGGAACTCCCACAGGATCAAGCAAACAACCAGTGATTAGTTTTAAACCTCATAAGAACTACAGAAATATAACAGGAAAGCATAAGGCCCAAAATTGTTGAATCTTACCATTGAGTGGGATCTTGAGTAAAACCCTGGCACAACAAAATGAAGTTCAGTCTCTAAAGAGCCTACGGCAGGTGACAGACAGTTCCGAAATGCAGTCAGATACTGCAGAATGGAGGTACTAAATAAACCAGTCCCTACAACAGACGAGACAACCAGAGGAACCAAGACCCAAGTCACTAGATTGGAGCAGAGCCAAAGACAAACGAAGTTCTGAAATGTCACAATCATGAACAAGAGAAAAACCACTGGGAGTTGAAGTTCAAATCCTCGAGTTCTGAATGATCCATCAAGTCGATAGGCGCCGTCGATGCGGTAGATATATCCCAAGGAAATAGCAGCCGACGAATATCTCAGAGCAGATCATACTGACACCTGGCCAAAATAGCCAGGTCTATTAAATGTCATATACAGTTGGTGAAATTTCGAGAACAAGAGTTGATAGACAATAAACGCCTTAGTACAAACCTCAATAAATATAAAATTCTTGTAACCATAATGTTAAATGTTCACATGTGCAAATGAACTCGCATGGTTTATGAACTCACGCATAATAAACTAAGGTTTTATCTATCAGTTTATTTCATAAAAATATTAATGAATTGTATTTAGTTTTGTAATGCTAAATCTTAGTCCATAATAAGGTCAAAAATCATTGAAGTAATTACTATGGCAAATGGGTGATAATATTTGTTTTTACTGCTATTTGGATGTGTTACATATGGTATTATAGCTAGGTTCGAAAACTAATACCTTTGGAATAAGGAATAACAAACTCAATGCTATGCACATAGGAGGCAACGTAAGTCAGTATGAGGTGAACTGGGAATCCACCACATGGTTCCGTATTGGGAACATGACCAACACCATTTCCAGAGGGTAATCCTCAAGTATGGGTGTAGCTGGGGGATGAGCCACAAAATTCCAGTATAGACATCTGGGTGACTTTGTAAGAATTGAAAGGTGAAATGGCCTGACTCTGGGTAGACAATGAAAGATTGATTCAGGAACAAGAAAAAATTCTCAAAATCCTATCAGATAGACAGAATCGACCACTAGTTCCCAGCCCAAAACACAGCCATACAACTGGGAACAATAATTTTGAACTGAAAAAGTGGAAATGGAAGGACATGAAGAAAACCAAGAATAAGAATCAGGTAATGTGTCCAATCACAAGACTCGGAAAAAGAAAAAAATTGAAAACCAAGGGGACTTTTAGAAAATCAAGCCCCCTATCTTCGATGGTGAGCAAGAAGAGGCGACAGAGGAATGGTTAATTAATATGAATAAGTATTTCCAGCTATACGAGTATGATTATAATTTGAAGGCATGTCTAGCCATTTTCCAGCTTCAAGGGAAAGCCACATTGTGGTGGGAAGAAGTAAAAACAGTCTGTGGGGTCAATGAGAAAAACATAACTTAGGAGAAACTCCAAAAATGTTATAAGGAAAAATATCTAATCGAACGGTTTTATGATGAGAAATCAAAAGAATTCCATGATCTTTGTCTAGGCCAAATGACCATGGATGAGTTTATAACACAATTTACATCATTATTGTAGTACGTTCCTTATATTCGTGAAGAAAAGGTGAAAGTACAACGGTTTATCAGCAATCTTACAATGTTCATGAAGGAAAGGTTGGAATTTGACAACCCAAAAACTATGGAAGAAGTCATTTGGAAAGCACGGATTTGCTATCAGCAAAATAAACCAAAGGGTTATACGAGAAAAAGGGGCATATAAAAAGGGAAATAAATTTATTCCCAACCACAAGAGGAATAAGGGCACCAACAAAAAAGGATTGTATAAAGTTCAAACTAGTCGAAATGTGAATAAACCTAGATTTAAAGTACCAGCTAAAACGAGGACAAAGGAACAGGCTAGTAGAAATGAAGCCAAATTTATTAATAGACCACTTGTACAGTGTTGGGGATGTTGAGGCCCACATTATTTCAAAAACTATCCCCACCGCAAAGGAGAAGATCAGATCTCACAAATTCAAGAGGCATCTATGGTGGGAGAAGTGGCAAGAAGCATCCCTAAAATTAACACAGCTCTCGAAGACCATCGGGTAGAGTTTCAACTGCCCATGGTTGAACTTGAAGGTACTATGTTTGACCAGACCTGTTCTATTTTAATAGATCATGAGGCCACTTTAAGTTACATTAGTCCCAGGATAGTGGAACAATGTAAATTACAAGCTATTAAGTTTAAAAATCCATGGTTAGTATAGCTAGCCACGGGAGCAAAAAGAAGAGTTTTTCCTAAAGTAAGAAATTGTCCTTTAAAAGTAGCTCGTCAATCTATGATAGCTGATATGAATGTGTTACCCCTGAGGTCATATAACATTCTTATAGGCATGGACTAGTTGGAGAAACATTGGTCCCTCATAAATTGTAAGACAAAAACTGTTAGCTTTCGAGATGAGATAAGGGAGAGACAGGAAATTCAAGGTGTGCAGAAACCTCTACAATTATGGCCTCTAACAGCCTCACAATTAGTCAAATGCATCAGAAAAGGTTGTCAATTTTATTCCATACAAGTAGGGTATGTTGACTCAAAAGATAAATCTGTATCGCTAAGGAATATACCTATGATACAAATTTTCCAGATGTATTTCCTAAAAAAATACCAGGTCTACCTCCAAAACGAGACATAGACTTTACCATTGAGCTAATTTTGAGAGTTGCCCCAGTTTCTCGAGAACCTTACCGAGAGAGCATACTAGAACTAATAGAATTAAAAATGCATCTCCAGGAGTTTCTTGATAAAAAGTATATCCACCCCAATGTGTCCCCTTGGGGAGCTCCAGTATTATTTGTTAAAAAGAAAGATAGAACCCTATAGATGGGCATGGATTACTGCCATCTAAACAAGATGACCATTAAAAACAAATACCCCCTTCCCCATATAGATGAGCTATTTGACCAAGTGAAAGGTGCAACCATCTTCACAAATATCGATCTCCATTCTGGGTATCATCAGATCGGGATAAAGGAGGAAGATATTGCAAAAACTGCATTCAGGATGTGTTATGGACATTATGAGTTTGTGGTTTTACCATTTGGTCTAACTAACATCCCAACAACCTTCATGTGTCTCATGAATAGCATATTCCATTAGTTCTTAGATAAATTTGTTTTAATCTTCATTGATGAGATACTGATCTACTCTCAAAACATGGAGGAACATAAGGAACATCTTTGTATTGTTTTGCAAGTCCTGAGATAACATCAATTGTACGCTAAGTACAATAAATGTTATTTCTTTAATGAGAAAATCCAATACTTGGAACATGTCATCACCAAGGATGGAATTGCAGTAGATCTGGAAAAGATAAGAACCATTATGGAATGACCGTTACCAAAGGATGTAGCCGATATAAGATCCTTTATGGGCTTAGTGGGTTACTATCGCATATTTTTGGAGGGTTTCTCTAGAGTGGCATATCATATTACCTCTTTACAAAAGAAAGGAAATGCTTTCATATGGACCCCCGACTATCAAAGGAGCTTTGATCAACTCAAACATATTTTTACCACAAAACCTATTCTAAGCATTCTTAATCCCAACAAAGAATATGTGGTTTGTTTGGATGCTAGTAAGGAAGGTGTGGGTTGTGTATTAATGCAAGAAGGTAGAGTGGTGGCCTATGAATCTAGAAAACATAAAGAATATGAAAAAAGTATTCAACATATGATTTGGAGTTGACAACGGTCATACATGCTTTAAAAATGTGGTGGCATTACCTATTGGGTAAGAAATTGTTATTGATGACTGACCACCATAATCTGATTAATTATTTCAAACAACCAAATTTAAATGTGAGGCAAGCTAATTGGGTAGATTTCCTAAGTGAATTTGATTTCAAAAACAAACATTTAAAAGGAAAACAAAATTGGGTGGAAGATGCGTTAAGCCAGAAGATAAGCTGTTTATATGAAATTTCTTTTAGTGAATCACGACCTACCTTTTTTGGGCAAATTCGAGAATTAGCCATGCAGGATTCAACATATAAACATTTATGGCAACAAGAAAAAATTCCTAACAGTCATGAACAAAAATTGGGTTATGAAACAAATGTAGAAAATTTGTTGATTTATAGGAAAAGGATATATTTGCCTAACCAACAACATCTTTTAATTTTAGATGAATACCATAAGATTCCTTATGCAGGCCATCCTGGATATCAGAAAATGATTTCTGCCCTATGGAAGGAATTTTTTGTGCCTGGTATGAAGAAGGAGATGGCAGAGTACTTAGCCAAATGCTTAGAGTTCCAATAAGTGAAAGCTGAGCACCAACATCTAGCAGGGTTACTTTACCCTCTGCCCATTCCAAAATGGAAATGGGAAACAATATCTATTGACTTCATTACCGGGCTTCCTAAATCAAGAAAGCAAAATGACTCCCTCATGGTGGTGATGGACAAATTGAGCAAGTCTGCTCATTTTATACCTGCCCAATCAACTTATAGAGCAGCCCAAATTGCTAATATTTTTATGCATAACATTTTTAAATTGCACGAAATCCCCAAGATGATCATTTCCAACCAAGATGTAAAATTTACATAAGCCTTCTGGAAATCCCTCTTTAAGGGATTGGGCACACAAATGTACTTTAGTACAACTTATCATCTGCAAACCAATGGGAACACTGAACTAGTGAATAAAGTTATTGAAGACACACTGCGTTTTTATGTAATGCATTAACCCACTAAATTGGAATATCATCTACACCTGGTATAGTTTTCCTACAACAATGGGTACCATGCATCCTTATGAATGAGTCCCTTTGAGGTATTATATGGGCACAAGTGCAGGACACCTTTGAGTTGGAGTGGACCGAAAGATACGTTTTTGTTAGGTCTGGATATGTTAGAAGAGATGGAGGAAATAGTGAAAATGTTAAGAATCAATTTAAAGGTTGCTCAAGACTGGCAAAAGAACTTTGCTGATCAAAAGAGGAGCTTCCGGGAATTCCAAGTAGGGGATCATGTCTACATTCAAGTGTGAGCTATGAAAAGAACCTTGCAATGAACTGAGTGTGCTAAATTAGCACCCCCATTTTGTGGGCCCTTTGAAATCCTCTCACGAATCGGACCAATGGCTTACCAACTTGCCTTACCTAGTCACATTCATGTACACAATGTCTTTCATATGTCTCTACTTAAGAAATATGTTTATGACGCTATTCATGTAATCAAATGGCAAGACATCTAGGTAATATA
>APFE030031387.1:93988-126656 GCA_000404065.3 Pinus taeda
ATAGATATATAGTTTCTCTTTAAGAATGTATTATATAAACTGGTTAAAGACTTAATGTGTTTTGTTGCTATGTTCAGGTCGAACTGGAAGGCGAATTCTTGGTCAAACCTCTGGCTATACTAGATTGGAAAGAATGTTGTGGAAACGAGTTATCACACAGGTTAAAGTGCAGTGACATCAGTATGGGCCGAAAGAGGCCACCTGAGAAGATGAGCGGGTTATGAAAGAAAAATCTCTGGGTTTATTTATGGAAGAAGAACATCAGGACAGAGTTCCATTTTGGGGGGGAAGATGTAATATTCCCTGTTAATGTAAATATTTGTTTTTATTGCAACCAAACAAACTATTACTTTTTCTTGAAAGTTATAAATTGTTCTTAAATTAAGTTATGGAAAGGAATTTTGCAATTGTTATTAAATATTGTTTCTTTTGATTAATTAGTTAAAAGAGACATTTACCTGTTCCAAGAAAACAAAAGCTAAATCTTGGAGGGTATTTTAAAGAAAAATATCAAGAGGAATGGGTATCTGAGGTCAGGAGAGGTGAACAAAAAATAAAAGATTGTGCTGAGAGGTCAAACAGATTTGTGAGAGATATGTCTGGTTAAGACGAGATAGTTGGACATGCACACATTCTCTAAGGAGAGAAAGAATTTCCCTGGGGTCAGGGATATCACGGGGGGGGATTCTCTGGCAAAGTGAATCTCATGGTAGGGAGGAAAACAAAATGCAGGTCTGTGTAGACAAAAATCGAAAGAAACATATTCAGATAAGTTAAAATTTGTCAAAAAACAACATATACATATAAGTGATAAATTCTGGGTAAAGTTTAGAATTATGTAGATAAAGAAAACTTTACTTTTCTGAGTTATTGGATAATTTGATTACTTAGTCTATGATATTCTAGAAAGATATGAGTAGGATATCTCCCTTTTGAAGAATAGGGATTCTTTTAAACAGTTTCTTAAATTAAAAGATTACATGAACAGAACAAGGAACCACCTTCAGTATTTTAATGAAAATTGCAGTAATTATTTAGAAAAGTAGCGAAACATCAAATGCAAACATAGGAACAGAAAAATAGTAATGGAAAATTTTTGTAGTAATTATAATTAAAGGAAATAGAGTCTTGTGTCATAAACTAACAAAATTCATCTAAAAGGAAATTATACCTCACATTCATTCCATAAGAATTTCTGTTTTAAAAGACTTAGGCGAACCATTTTTCGTAAGGAAGTAAAGCCCCATTTCAAATAGAAGGAAACCTCTCTGAGTATAGAACTTGATTATATAAATGCAAGAAATAAAATAACAGAGTCCTTTGTTGCTATTCGCATTTACATAGAAATTATCAGAGTGTACAAACCTTAGCAGTCTAATTAACCTAGTTATAAGTTAGACGAAAAAGAAACTAATAATAAGAGCAGCATGGGTTTTAAGGATTTATCTGACACCCTTAAAGGGTTCCATGTGAGTCAATAATGTAAACAAGTTCAAATGTTGGTATACAACCCTATACAAACATAATAAAGCAAAGCAAAACTGAGATTTCTGAGTTGTTTCAAGACTCATCATAAATGGCTATAATGTGCCATAAGCTAGGAAATCCAATCCTCCACTACATTTAAAACAAAGACATTTATATGCTAATATAGAGCTCAAAACTTCTGGGTGTATGACCCGTTATAATAAAATAAATACTTACGGAAATCTTATGATACATATATAAAATGGAACTATCATGAACAATGTTTTAACTGAGGAAAATAAAGATAATAATAGTAGCTAGAAGCATTCAAATTTTTATAGTTTTCAGTAACACTACCAACACGAAATGACGGTCTAAGGAAAATGCCCAGAGTTACAATATGTAGTCGAACCACTTAAATTTACACAGTTAAAGGAAAAACAAGTAAACAAAGGAATAGAAGCTTCCATAAGCCACGGAAAAGAACCTTCATGAAATTTATTCTATAATTCTAATAAAATCTTGGCCCTTTGGTCACAGAGCCTTGCCAAGGAAAAGAGCAGTAGGAGTTAAATACCTGATGCATGGAGGTTTCATTTTCTGGAAAGATGAATCTAGTAAGAGGACTTCTACCTTGGCACCCCCTGAAAGCTTCGACACCTTTGGAACTCCTACAGGATCAAGAAAATAACCAGTGATTAGTTTCCAACCTCATAAGAACTATAGAAATATAAAAAGAAAGTGTAAGGCACAAAATAGTTGAAGCTTACCATCGAGTAAGAGCCTAGTAAAACCCCGGTGCAACAGAACGAAGTTCGGTGTCTGAAGATCCTACAACAGGTGACACACAATTTTGAAATGTAGCCACATACCGTGGAATGGAGCTACTAAATAAATGAGTCCCTACATCAAGCAAGACAAACAGAGGAACCAGGACCCACGTCACTAGACTAGAGTAGAGTCAAAGACGAGCGAAGTTCTGAAATGTCACAATGATGAACCAAAGCAAAACTACCAAGAGTTGAAGTTCAAAACCCTCAAGTTCCAAATGATCCATTAAGTCAATAGGAGTTGTCGATGTGATAGGTAGATCCCAAGGAAAGAGAAGCCGATGAATATCTCGGAGTAGATAGAACTACCACCTGGCCAGGATAACCAGGTCTATTAAATGTCATATACAGTTGGCGAGATTTCGACGATGGGAGTCGATAGACAATAAATGCCTTAATCATTCATGTGTGCAAATGAACCCGCATGGTTTATGAATCCGCGCATGATAAACTAAGGTTTTATCTATTAGTGTATTGCATAATAATATTAATGAATTGTATTTAGTTTTGTAATTCTAACTCTTAGTCTGTAGTAAGGTAAAAAACCATCAAAGTAATTACTATGGTAAATGGGTGATAATATTTTTTTCACTGTTATATGGATGTGTTACAAAGCAATTATTATAATTATTAGATGAATTGAATGTGGCCTCCATTTGGATGGAGCTCATGAGAGAAGTTAGACTAGCTAGGTTTATGTTCATCACGTGATGAAAGAAATGTTTTAGGTGGGACAAAATTCAAATTTTTATCACTATAGATCTTTTTAAAGAGATTATAATTAATTTGGGTTATTAATCTGTATATACTATTATGTAAATCTCTATCACTCACCTAACTTTTTTCTATAAATAAGTGAAAATTATAAAAACCCAATTTTAAAATAGACACTCGTGTAATTAAATAAATATCATAAATTACAAGATCTTTTATAGAAAGTTGTTAAATCCACCTTTCAAAATATAAAAATTTAAATATTAATATAAGAAAAACATTAAATATTTATTTTTTCAATATAAAAATATAAAATAAATAAAATAGTTTTCAATTATACATAAGACTTATTTTAGAGTATCTTTAATCTGATTCCTAAGACTTATTTTAAATAATCTTTAACTGATTATAATTTTAGTTATTAAAACTATTTATAAATGATTATAAGGTTTAGTTTTAAAATATTATTTTAAAGTCAATATTTATTTGGTAATATGTTTGTTTTTTATTTTATAATTAAATTAATTTTATTATATAATATAGTTATATATAAAAATTTCACAGACAAGAGATAGAGATAGTGTTCAATGAAACGTACTACACAAATGCATATAGAGGGAGGCAAAATAAAACCCATAAAATTAGAAATAAAGTAAAACATTATCTTAAGAAATAATTTATTTTAAACAAAATTATTATAAAATATTTATTATAACATATTATATAGTACCATTTTTCTGGATTTAAATAAATGAAAATAATATTTATGAGAGATGATTTCTCAAAAAAGAATTTTAATTAAAGAGAT
The DNA here is from genome assembly GCA_000404065.3 of Pinus taeda. Taxonomy (NCBI): domain Eukaryota; kingdom Viridiplantae; phylum Streptophyta; class Pinopsida; order Pinales; family Pinaceae; genus Pinus; species Pinus taeda. The sequence goes on from APFE030031387.1 coordinate 97,808, forward strand.
TTGATACTTCATTGACTATATACGTGAATTTATAATATATATATATAGTGACATTTGGCATTTACGTTATTTGTTTTTAGCCATGTGACATTAAAAGTCTTATTACCTGACTCGAAATGGATGAGGCTCCAAATAAAAGACGCCGCCATTTATGAAAGCAAGGATATATAAGAGTAATATTCTTCGTTAAGAGAATAGAGCCACAAGTACCGCATTGCTCCTTCCATCAACCCAATTCTCCATCCACCGAATCCTTCATCTGCCTTGTTCATTCACGTACTTCCAAGCTCAGAGAAAATCCCAACTTTTCATTCCTCTCTTTGAATTGCAGGTTGTCAGTTTCCACCTGCACTCATACTCCTCGAGGAACTTTCACTACTGATCTATACAGATGGTATATTATTGTGGTCAGCAACGTTGCTTAGAATTCTCTGCTAATGATGTGAAATTTGAAAAGAATGACGGCAAGCACCAAGGCATTCAAGGGTCATGAATGGATGCTCCCTAAATAACATGGAAAGCATCCAGAAGAGTCACGAATGAATTTGACATACCCTTACGTGTATTTCTTGGAGAGGAATAATCGGATACGTGAATTAGATAAAATGTGATAGTATAAAATTATTTACATTAGTCCATTATGATATTTTATAAGATGTCTTAAGATAAGGAAACTATTTTGGACAGAAAATGATTTGGTTGAGAGAATATTTCAAACACACTAAAGTAAGGACATATAGAGATAACCATTTTTATAGAATAAGAACAACTTTTTTATATAGAAAATTACAATTGAGACAAGTAAGAATTGCATTTTCCAACACTCCCCTTAATGACTATTTGTCTCGATATCAATCTGCAAGATCCACATTTGGTCTAGTCTGGTAACTAAACCTTGTACCTTATTCATGCAATTGTAGATGTCCATATAAAGGAACAACCATCTATCGGAATGTATGGGTTCCCAACCATTGTAACCACTAGTCTACTAAGAAGTCCTTCACATACATCGTTCACCCAACCTCTCAATGAACTCCTCCTAAATATAAAATTTCACTTCATGCAGTCTAAATCCAATATGGCCCACCCAAATGTATCCATCCCGCATGACACACTCTTCTAGTGTGTTCAAACTCTCTAATAGAGGAAACACATAACAAAGTGTATGCATGCATCTCTGGGTCTTACAATAGATACATAAAACATTTCAAGGACCACAACTAACCATTACAAAAAAAATATATGACATGTAGATTTTCTCTAATTACAATATGTGACTCATAATACACCATGATCATGAGTTTATTCCTCAAACTCACACTCAATTGTCCATCATCGTTTAATTTCCAATTTCGTTGTTGCACAAAATCAATATTTGTTGCACTTCAACCTTATTATCCACCACTGAGTGTCTTTGTATCCTCTTTTCTTTTGTGATTTAATTGTTGTTTTGGATTTACCTGCGCGATTTGTTAAAGTAGCTAATTCTAACTAAACCACTCCATTGAGTTAGCTAAGCTCAAAGCATCTAATTCCAAAACATCTATAAATACCACATTTTATTTTCCTTTCGAGTTTCTAAACATGCAATCATAATCATTTTAATAGTTTAACATTTCTACATTGATTTGATCACGCTAAACATATTTACCATCCCAAACTCCAATTTTGTGAGGTTGACTTATTCTTTCATGATACTCACCTTTAATTTTTGCAATTGTTGCAACCTTCTTTCTGTTCGATAGCTCATGCCAAAGCCACAAAGGTGTGTTTAAATTTTTTTTCAATTCCCTCCTGTACCGAGGCCAATTCATGTGAAAATCCATAGATAGCGAGTGTCTCTTTTGAGCAATACCGAACTCGTGATTGATCTCAAGGTTCTCGTAAGTTGCTCCCTAAGTCACTCTGCGACTTCATAAATCTTCTCTAAAACTCTAAACACCATTTTCTAGAAATCACTGCGACCAGTGGCTTTCGCCATCACCCCATTCTCCTCCTCCTAGTGAGCTTTTCCCTCTATGATGAGACATGGTTCTAGTGGAGTTTAAATTGAGTGATTCAAGAAGAATTAAGGACATGGACATTTTGGTATTGGTTGCCGAGTATGAACCGATCCACCGATTCTCATCAAGTTCACTACAACGGCCCATGACGGGAACAGGGAACTACAGTTTAGCCCACTCGAATGCACTCTTTCATTGTGCCACCATGAGTCCTGCTGCATTTCAAGGTGAGTGAGCTTGGAATGAAGGAAGTGTGGGATGAACAAAGGCATCGAGCAACATGATTCCAAACTTGGAATATAACCTTCACAAATTCCATGAGCACTACCACGATATGCTTCGATCCACACAAACCAACACTCAAACACACAGATCTATTGTCCATCACCACCGATATGCTTCGATCCACACAAACACACCCTCAAACATGCAGATTTGCAATCCACCACCTGCTCGACACACACCTCCGACTTGACCTCCAGAGATCCTGTAGTGATCTACACCTACACTCTAGCAATCTTCTCCACGTCAGGCCACCACTCCAGAAACACAACAACAACACTGCCAGTCGACCTCTGCCAACACTACCAGTTCACCGGTTCAACTGATATGCTTCCTCCTTCTTGAATCTCGCTCTTCGACCAGTAGCCACACCACAACTGTCAATCTGCCTCTCCAACTCTACAACAATTCCCTAATTTTCCACCATGATCTGGGTTCACCATGATCCAGTTCTTCCCTCGACATGTCACACAGCCTCATAGGCAGACCACAAGATGCGAAGAAGGCAACAACCAACATCCACATGAAATCTGCAATACCACATGTTGGCTTATTGGGGCATGACCCAGGTTCAAAGGTGATTTAGCCAAACAAATCCTGCTACTACTGGCCCTTTCGGTAACAGTCCGCGGAGCGCGAACTGAGGTCTCACCCGAAGTAGTATGGGAGGGTGCTAGAACCAGGTTTCCGCACCTTGGAGATGTTTGATGAGTTCAAGTGGTTCGTTGTTCAGCTTTGCACACACGTCGCTATGCGCACTTTCCCATACCTCGCAACTTAAGATGTTGCCTTCGCGCAGCCCTACTCATGGGTTGAACACTGTTATTACCCAAGTCCTTACGAGTATCCCACTGCTAGTTGATTATTTTACCCTACTTGCATGCTTTAAGTTATACTTAACAACGTAAATTATTCATGCAAGTGTGCATAGTAAATAAACAATATATTTGAAATTTACATAAAACATGCATTAACCTAAGAAAAAATACACAGAACTACGATAAATCTTCTCTTTATTAATCTCTTCTTTCATTACAAACTCAACTCCACTTTCACTCAGCTCCAGGGGTCCGCTCACTCAGCTGCGGACTTTTAGGCCTCTACGCACTCAACTGCAGAGTCTTCTCCCACCCTATGACCTAAAGATACACTTAGTCACTTAGACTCTATCTTCTCTTCTTACTTTGTTTTTAGTTATCTTTTACACTTAGAACCTCGCTCTATTTATACAACCCCACGGTCCGCAAACCATGGGTAGGCTGACTTTACATTAGAAGACTAGGGTGGACAACCCTGTGACTATATTATACATTTCGCACTCTGCGCCCATAATTCGTGGAGTCCTTACAACAATATTGGGTCAAAACTTGGGCTTTAAGCCCCAAAACGTGTCTCGGGTGGGGGATTTCATGCCCAACACCACAGATCACCAGATCCAATGATTCTAGGGTCAATCTACAGCTACAAGCATTGCCACTATAGACTCAGTGATTTTGCTGGCTAGCACTGACTCTACAACACGACCTCAACCAATTACATGAAGGCATCATGTCTAGCAGTGGAACCATGATCCAAGATCACCACAATCTATCACCGATGGATACCACGATGTTTCTCCACAATACCATGGATTCACTGCTGATCATAGTCTGATCCACTCATACAGCCCATATTGATTGAATCACCATTATTCGCTGCTCCAAGTCGCAATACAGTGAATTTAATAAACTCCACAGTCACTTGAAAAAACTAATGGACAAATAACGTTCACCAAACTCTTTCATCAACTGTAGATTTATTTCCCTTGGCTGAAGAGGGGTTAAGGCCTATGCCCAAATGGGCTCCGATACCAAGATAGAATTTGATAGTGCAAAAATATTCACATTGATCAATTATTATATTACATATATACAAAATGTTTTGTCTCAAGATAGGGAAACTATCTTGGACACACAATAAGTTGGTTGAGAGAATATCTCAACCACACACAAAACTAGGGACATATAGGTATAACCACTCCTATAGAATAGAAACATACTCCTTTACATAAGAAGTCACAACTGAGACAAATAGGAATTACATTCTCCAACAAAATCTTCCATGCCCTCACTCAAATAGAAATTCACTAAATTCAAAAGCAAATAAAAGCACCAAAACATTCAAGAGTCATGAATGGATGGTCTCTAAATAACATGGATCCATGTATTTAAACAATACATTTTAGTTGGATATGCAAGACAAAACACACAAGATAACTTAGGGAGAGGAGAATTAGGAAATCTAATTAACGTGGAAGTGGTATTTAGGGGCACAATCAGTGGAACTAATCTTGCCCTACCACTCACCCTTTAATTTAGACAACAAAGAATTAGGAGATACCAAATTTTGTATACACATGAAACAACTTTGTCTCTTAAATATTATGATCGAGATACATGTTATTTCTATCCTTAACTATGGTGCTACTACTTGGTATTCCCCCAAGCAGTAGCCTAGAAGAATTTGGAATTTGGAATTTAACCTTTAACGTTCCATGCAAACAACTAGTGTCATTAGTCTAGAACATTGTTTCACGAAATGAAATTGAAAAGGACAAGTATCAGAAAGCACGAAACTTAACGCAAAACATAGCTTGGATTGCATATTTCCAAATAATGATTTTATACACGTGATGAAGGTTCTCAAATGTCGGTGGAAATGGCTTCCTCGGGAAGCTAATTGAACTCTCAAAACTTCCTCTTAAACTTTCCAGAAGAAACTAGACATCACATTGAATGAACACAGTGGTTGGAATTAATGTTTTCCAATGCTCCCTCTTAATTCCAACCATATGAAAACACACAAAGTACATTGTAACAAAATACATAAGACACTGTAAACATACTCTTAATTGACATGCCTGTTGGTCTAAGTCTTAGCTAGGCTTACAACATAATCTGGATTTTCTACAACAGATGATTTGATAACACATCTTTCATTTTGGCCTTCTTTCTAAAGGGTCAATGATTGTTCATTTTCTCATACAATTTCATCTTCACCTTTCTTTATTTCATTTTGAGGCCCTTCAATTGTTCTTTGCTTGTGTACTTAACATCAACAACCTCTTCTATATTGGGATGCAAGGCAACATCCTAAGAAAGGTAATCCAATTCATGCTCTCCCAACTTTCCATGAGAAGGATCCTTGTAAAATATTCGATCAAGTGGCACAAATTAGTCAACTAGAACATCATCCACCAAAATGCACTTGTCTTCGAACATGAGCGGCTTCTGAACAACATCCATTGTCGTATCCTCCAATGTTGCAATCATCTTAGAAGTAGATTCAATCAAATTTCTAACAATTAGGTTCTGAGAAAAAAAAAATGTTGCTTTGAGCGCAGGATCATGTGGAATAGACTGCTCATTAATAAAACCATCATGTTTATCAAATAATTCTTTAGACTCAAAAATACTACCGAATAAAAAATATTACCTAGCCCAAAAATACTTCCAAATGGACTCTCTAAAAAAACATTATCAAAAGGATCATTATCAAACATTATTCCACTCAATTCTCAACATCCTTAAGTTGGGCGAAAGGACACATATACTCTTTCAACAAACACAAAAGATAACACTCAGCCATGCCTTAAACCTTCATGATTTTGTCTTCCAACCCCCTTCTAATTTCATTGTAAGTAAGTAATAACTACCAGACAACACTAGCTCATGGAAGGTGCCAAATCAGACGTAAATGTAGGACATTTGACCACAAATGATTTTAAAGAGACTTCTTCCACGAAGCTAACTCTCAAATCTTAATTATATTAGTATACTTTTATTATATCAATACTCTTACCTTTTCTCTTCCGTTTCTGTAAATTTGTGTCTTAAGCTCTAAAGATTCAAATGTTGAAATATTGGTGGCACATAATTCCTAACAGTCCAAAAGAACAATAATGACTAACATAAAAAAAAAAAACTCTTTAAAGTTCAAGAGAGCTCCATATGTTAGAAAGCCCACAATTTCTTTGGAGCAAATCTCAACAAAACTCGATCACAGTGAATCCTTCTACTTCCATTAAATCCTTAAGCCATTATAGAAATCAAGGACATAAAAGTAGGTCGATGTGTTTGAAGTTCGAACCCTCGACATCTTCCACAAAAAATAATATACCATTGACGACCATGCCTATTAATGACTTGATAAAAGCAATAAAATGTTGATTTCCAAAATATTTAAAAACCACATATTATAAATATATATTTTTTTTAAATCACAAACAACTACTGCCATGCTTTTCACAAATTTAAAACTTGAAGCTTTGGGATACTATTTCATTTAATATTTCAAAAAATGACTATTTATCCTTTCAAGGTTGTTTTTTTAACATTCCATAAGATTTTAAAACACTAGAGATAACCAGAAATGAGTCAGTAAACCATAACGATGGACAAACTAGTGAGAATTCATTTTACCCCTCTATTTCACACACACCTAGGGCCTTCTCCAACTTGAACAGAATGGCCTCTTCCTCCAGGCACCCTCTCTTACCAGCACTCTAAATGCTTTGAACTTTTCATGTTGCACCATAGTGCACGACTTTCCAGCACTGAACTACACTCTCTAATCAACACCAATTGAAATAATTAAAAATAAATGTCTAACAGTATTAACGCTCACCACTTCTCCAAGAAGCTCCTGATGGCTCTAGCACTTAACACACAGTCTCCTCCAAATAGCAATGGTCCAGCGGCTTCACCTTTGACTGGAAATTATTTACAATCTTCAGCAACTTCGATCTTTAGCTCAACACGTCTCTAATGCTTCCATGGATCTCACACATACAATATCACAACGCTACACGTTTCACCCAACAGCAAATGATTTCATCCACCAGCAAAGATTTAGAATCCTCGAATTGCACTTACAAATACGCGACAAGGCTCAATAGTCTCACAACATCACACAACTCCAATGCACAGGCTTCACAAAGCTCTTTCACTATTAACTCCACTACTCTCTTGCACACAACCGAACCTTCAGACACACTACCTCCTTTACACAGCTCACCAACACTGAACGCATAACTATGGCTCTGATTTCACAGCTCACCTAAGCTCTGATACCATATTAGAAAGTGCAGAACTTAACACAAAACACAACTTGGATTTCATATTAACAAGCAAGGAGTTTTATACATAGCATAGAAGTTTTTGGATTCTCGTTCTCGATGGCTTCTTCAGGATGCTACCTGAAGTGTCTAGAAGTCTCGAGTGAACTCTCGAGAAGGCTTGACACCTAACAGAGTTAATGTTGTGGTTGGGATTAATGTCTTCCAACAACAAGTTTATTTTACAGAGAATGATTTGTTTGTGTTTCAATTTGTAATTTGGAAATTCTTCTTTTCAAACCACTTACCAAAAGTTCAATAATGATAATGTTTCAAGAAATTACCAGGCACCCAAACATTAACCGTGTCAAGGAAGGCACTTAATTTTGACTTGAAGCTCTTCAATGATTGAATTTTGGCATCATAAACTATATATTTTATTTAAATTCTAATGTCCAATTTAACTAGAATAATACAACATCCTGCTAAAATGTGGATTATGAACTATAATCTAAAATTGAAATTGTAGAAAAGAGTCATTTTGTAATTTATTTGATTGAAATTTAATGTTAAACTCAACTCAGCTAACAAAAGAGTATCACTCTTCTTATGAAAATATGAATTATAAAACTAAGAGGTTCTTTGGCGAGTGAAAAAAGTTTCCATAGAAAAACGATATGTTTTTTTATATTTATGCTGATAGGTGTCTCCCTATCAGAATCATAAATTTAATCATTTTCTTAATTAATCTTTTTGATCGTATGACTTGAATTGAAAGATGCCACTATATTCTTGTAGTCGTCACTAAATCAATGATGAAATTCACAACATTAACTTTCTTGCATGTCTAGATTACATGTTTAAGCCATACTTAAATTAATTTTTTATAAAGCATGATTAAAATTTACCGTGCCTCTTGTTGATAACCACGTGTGTTCATTAGTGAGAAATGTATTTAAAAAAATTATAAAATATTAACTTAAAAGATGTGGATCAAAGAGGAACAACACTTATGCCTCTTCATTAACATATACTCTGACCACATGTCAATTGTAGTTTATAATTAAGCAATCATATTGTAACATTTCCAACTCCTGCACGTAAACCTTTGTAACATTTCCAACTCACGTCCACGTAAACCTTAAACTATTTCCAGTTCACATCCTTTGTAACATTTCCAACTCACGTCCAGATAAAATTTAAAATGTTGCCTGTTCACATTCTCAAGAGAAACTGCTACCCGATCATAAAGCTTACAAGGTTGCTTACAGGGTTAAAGTTCTAACCGAATATAGTAGGCATCATGTGGTTATAAATCTCTATTCTCCTTACTATAGTGTACCCTTTCCATTATTCATTCCTACCTTCCTCGCTAGGAAACCATGGATTTTCGATATGGTTGTTTCATATATGCCATGCTCTTGGCCTTGATATGTTCTGTGGTGAACTGTGGTGCCGAGAACAATACCTCAGTTGGCACCCTCCTCCTCCTCGTTCTCCGAATGCTTTCCCAAGTTGCAGGGACAGATCATCGGCATTTACTCAACCTACGCAGCTCGACGCCATGAATGAATCACTGCGGAACTATAGGTAAATAACTAGGGTTTAGTTTTAGCCGTTTTTTTCATTATTGTTTTGACCTAATGAGTTACCATTTCTGATTGTTTTTTTGGTTTCTTCTCCAATGCAGGATGTGATTCCCTTCATGTGAATTCTGGTTTCATTGATGTTGATGACGGGAGCTGTCATAGCAAAGGGTTGTTGCAGCGGATGATGATTTATTTTAGATACAAACTTTGATAAATGTGTATATAACATTTTAAATATTCATGGGTTTTACAAGTTTATGTTGTAGTATAACTAGCTGGAGGAATTGCTCGGAAAGTTATGGTACAAATTTTTCTTTAATGCATGTCCACATCTCTCCAAATTCATTATTATACCAATTTAAACCTATAAAATGTATTATATTCTCTTATAAACATTCTTTTATGCATGAACAAAAATTATTAATCTTCTTTCTCTCAATTTTCTTTCTTATTTCCTACCAGTAAACATTATTTATTATCTTTTACTTACACCCGTAATGTATAAACTTAAACTTTATTGTTTGATCATTCAAAAATGAGAAAATAAAAAATGGAAACAAAAATGAAATCAATAAATAATATAACAGTTACTGTAAAAAAAAGCATAAGAAATGAAAAAATCTAATCACTATCTCGGCCATTCCATTTTTCATGATCCTCCTTACATCAAGGTAAATACAAAATAAGAACAAAAATTAATTTAACATATAATAAATGAAATTAATAAAGACTTTTGACGTTCATGTGGCTAGATTTTCAAACCTCATAACGAAAAGCAAAGATTCCAAATCGAGACTTTTCTAAAGTTTTATCATTCTACTAATTAAATTAATTGAAAAGAAAACGTAAAGCCTTCCAAAAAGATTCCATTACGATGGAATCAAGACTCTTATTTTTAGTAATCAAATCACTTGGAAAGAGAATAAAAGTATTTTCCACCAATTCTCATTATTATGCGATGGTTTAATCAAATCAATTAAAAATCACTTGGAAAGCGAATACAAATATTTTCCACCAATTCTCATTACTATGCGATGGTTTTATCGAATCAATTAAAAATAAAAAATAAAATAAGCTTTTCTGATGATTCCAAATATAATTCAACCCTTTTACCAAACCAATGGATCATAGAAAAAATTGAAAATGATGGCCTCCCGCCAATTCTAAAATATCTCCGGTTGACAAGACCTGCGTCCTGAATGAATTTATGGTTGACTTAAATGATTGGTACATCTCCTTGGTATTCGTTTTAGGGTTTCAACAGGTCTCGCCGGTTGTCGACCTCCACATGCCGGTTCTCCTTGCATGCACTTTACCTTTTATCAGCTCTAATCGTTTCATTTGTCATTTTCACTCCTCCTGCGCCGAAAGGCTTACTCTGCCACTGTGTGGGGAACTCCTGTTCTTCGTGGTTCTGGTTTCAGACGCCTGTTTGTATGGATTTCTCTGGTTCTTTACAGCTATGGAGGTAAGGTTCGGTGGCCTGTGAGAGCACCCTCTGCTCAGCACGATAACAATCTTGTTTCACTGCTTCTTTAACTGATTTTTCCTTATGCAAATGCTGTTTCCATTCGTTTGGTTGATGGGTTTGTTTCGTGACAGGTCCTCCTCCAAGCTTCCGCACTTCAACCTTGTTGCTCAGGTAAATAATGGTTCCCTATTGGACTGGTTTAGCCCTTATCCCTCCGGTTCTAACACACTTGTTACTGGTCTTTCAGGGTTTAGTGGTTATGGTGGTCTTCGACTCGGTCCCCACAGCTTCAGGTAAGTTTCTTGCTCCAATCTTGTTTTGGTTTTCGATTTCAAATGGTTATTTGCATTTGTACAGGTTCTAACCTGCTCTCGTTTGGTTGCAGGTGTTTCCAGGTAGTCGGGTCTGTGGTTCGATGTGCTCCTCGCGTCCTGACAAGCTCTCAAGCTCTTTCTTTACGGGTAGTGTCTCCCCATGTAGTCGACTGTAACTTATTCATAGTTTTTTTAGTCCTGTTTTGTTGGTAGTCCGTCTTCTGAGCGGAAAAATAAATGGTTCTATTTCTGTGTGACCCTCCTTCGTTCTTTTGTTGGTCTCGGCCCTTGCTTCTGTAATGTTGACACTTAGTTTTTTTGTTAAAACCCTTGATGGGTATTCAGTGGCATCAAGCCCTCATTCTGTATAACATTGTCAGGTTATTTTGTGAGAGGGTTACTCGTTGATTCGAACCCTCGTCCTGTAGTTGCTGTTGTATATTGGCAGAAACCCTCGGTTATACGAAACCCCTGCTCGCTGCTCTATTGGTGACTCTTGCTGTGTTAATGTGGTATATGGTTGTAACAAATATTTGCCGAAACTCTGTTTCGAGACTCTGTGCTTTTAATGAAACTTTTATTTGAGAGAAATGTGTATTTCCTGGACTGTATTTACTTTATTACAGTAGGTTAATGAAATAATTCAAATACGTATTTGCTACATCCGATGCTTGCTCTGTTCTTAAATATGATATGAGGGTTTGTTTTTTGGGTTACCTGAAAGTTTACTTGTATGCCGAACTCTCGTTCGCTTCTGCCTGGAAATGATAATTGTATGACTGTGCGCTGCGCTTTTGGTTATTCGCTCCATCTGGGTTTCATCTGCATTCGCAGTTCCTCGTTCTTCTATGCCTGTAGGTGGTAATTATATGGCTATGCTACTCGGCTATTCTCGTTGATTCTCTGTTTTGTTATTCCGATACCAATTTGTCACACAGAAATTAGATTATGAGCATGAAAATTTAAATACACAGTGGTGATATAATTGAGAAATAGAATAATGAAAATGTTTAATTTGGAAATGAATGTATTTCTTTTGTTTCTCTATCTGAGGAATTGTTTACAATGCTGCTCCCTTTTCCTTTATTCCCCTGAGGCATAACTGTTCTTTTCTCAAGTAGAACTGCCCCAACAGGATTGATAACTATCCAACAACTTGTAACTATTTTTAACTAATACATTTCATAAGGACACTAACTAATTAACAACCTACTTTCTGATGCTAATTCCTATTTAAAAATAACAGTTCCCAGTTTTTAATTTACCTGGTCCTATCGACCTTCTGGAAAATAAAACAAGTAAATAAAATAAAATAGCTGACAAGTTTTGACACCTGTCCAGCTATGCATAAATGACTGTGTGTTCTGGTCTCTCCTTGAGACTGTCAACCACCTTCTGTCTCCTCAGAGCTGGATGCTCCTGCATCAAGCTCCCGGGGTGGCAAAAAGTCATGGCTCCGTTCCATGAGGTCGTCGACAGAATAGCCTGCTTTCTGTATTTGCGTCGCGTTAAGCCACGAACTGTCCTCTATTGGACGGTTCTTCCATTTCACTAGATACCGTAAATACTCCTTCCTGCGTGTGCGCTTAGCTACCTGTGTGTCCAGAATCCCTTCGATCTCAACGGGTGGTGCCATCGGCATCTGTCTCGTCCACGAATCTCCTTCACATTTGGTGTCCCGCGGTGGCTCTGCTGCTGCATTATCTGCTGAACCTGTGACATAAGGAAACAGATCTGCCACGTTAAAAATAAGGGAAATACCAATCCCTGGTGGCAACTGTAATTCATAGGCTTTCGCAGAAAATTTGCGAATGATCTTTCAGGGCCCGATTTTCTTGAATTTTAGCTTGTTGTACTCTCGCTTTGGAAATCATTCCTTACGTAAGTACGCAAGGACTTCATCCCCTACGTTGAATTGAACTTCCCGACGTTTTGTATCAGCTCGCTGCTTATACCTCTGACTGCTGTCCTGTAATTTCAGTTTAACCTGTTCATGCAAATTGCTCATAGCTTGGGCGAAATCGTTCCCATCAGCGCTCCGTTTCTCAAGTTTCCCCAAATCTCGTAACTCATGCACTCCTCGCGGATGCATGCCGTACAGAATCTGGAACGGACTGTATCCTGTGTTGCGGTTAGGGGAATCGTTGTATGCGAATTCCGCCTGCGCAAGTACACGGTCCCAAGTCTGGGAATTTTCACCTGTTAAACTTCGAAGTAGATTTCCCAGACTTCGGTTTACTACCTCCGTTTGACCATCTGTCTGCGGATGATAAGCGGAGCTGAACTGTAACTGGGTATTCAACTTTTTCCACAGAGTTCTCCAAAAATGACTAGTGAACTTTACATCTCTGTCAGAGATAATGGATCGTGGAAGTCCATGCAACCGCATAATTTCTGTAAAGAAAAGATGTGCTAAGTAGCATTGCTGGTTTTCCTGCATGGTACAAAGTGCGCCATCTTTGAAAATCGGTCTACCACAACCATTACTAAATCAAAGCCTCATTGTGTCTTCGGCAAACCCAGTACAAAATCCATACTAACTGAATCCCATGGTCGACTAGGAATAGGCAATGGCATATAAAGTCCAGTGTTCTGACTGTGACCTTTTGCCAGTTGACAAATTTTACATCTAGTCACGTACCTCTGCACATCCCGCTGCAACTTTGGCCAGTAATAAAAATGCTGCACTTGAGCAATTGTTTTGTCGATACCGAAATGTCCCGCCAGGCCTCCACTGTGTTTTTCCTGTATAATGTTTTCCCGCATAGAACATTTGGGAATACACAACTGCCCTCCTTTAAACAGCAATCCTTCCTGTAGATTATAGTCTAACCACATGTTGTTATTTCGTAACAGCGGGTTTTGGCAAGCCTCATAGGCCTTCATAAACTCTGTGTCGGTCGGATACAGCTCTTTTAAATTTTCAAAGCCTAAAATCTGCATATGCTTTCCTGTAGAAGCAATGTTCTCCTACTAAGTGCATCTGCTACCTTATTTGATTGCCCGATAATGTGCTTTAGTAAAAATGTAAAACTTTGCAAGTACTCAACCCAAGCCGCATGCTTATGGTTCAATTTATGCTACTGCATAATGTACTGTAACGCAGAATTATCAGAGAATAAAACAAATTCGTTACCTAACAGATAATGTCGCCAGTGTTTCAAAGCTTGCACAATGGCGTAAAACTCCTTGTCGTAGGTTGAGTATTTCTGCCTGCTCTCATTTAGCTTTTCACTGAAATAAGAAACCGGTCTGTCTTCCTAGCTAAGGACTGCCCCAATGGCCGTACCACTGGCGTCGCAACGAACTTGAAAAAGTTTGTTGAAATCAGGTAGTCTTAACACTGGTCTTTCAGTAATCTTCTTTTTCAAGATCTAAAAACTATGTTCTGCTGCTTCAGTCCAGTGAAATGGCTTATTTATCTTCTTGATCGTATCCAACATTGGTGCGCAAATCTCGCTGAAATTTCAGATAAACTTCCTGTAAAAACTGGCTAGTCCATGGAAACTTCGTACTTCGAATAAACTTTTCGGAGAAGGCCAGCTAACTATAGCTGTCACCTTTTCTGGGTCCATTTTTAGTTCATTTTTTGCGATGACAAAGCCCAGATACACTAGTTCTCGCTGAAAAAAAGTACACTTCTTCAGGTTAATTAGCAGCTTGTTCTGCTGCAACTTCCTCAACACAATCTGCAAATGTCTGAAATGCTCCTCTCTAGTCTTGCTAAAAATCAGAATATCATCCAGGTAAACTATTACGAACTTACCATTAAATTCCTTCAGCACTTCATTCATCAGACGCATGAACGTGCTGGGAGCGTTGCTCAAGCCAAATGGCATCACCAGCCACTCATATAAGCCTTCGTTTGTCTTGAAAGCGGTCTTCCATTCATCTCCTTCCCGAATCCGGATCTGGTGATATCCACTCTTCAAGTCAATCTTCGAAAAATAAGCCGCTCCACTCAAACAATCCATCATATTGTCCATCCTAGGTAAGGGAAACCTGTACCTAACAGTAATTTTGTTAATAGCCCTGGAATCTGTACACATTCTCCACTCTCCTCCTTTCTTTGGAGCCAAAACAGTTGGTACTGCACATGGGCTCAAGCTCTCTCGAATCAACCCTTTGTCCAACAACTCCTGGACCTGTTTCCTAATTTCTTCATGGTCCTTGGGACTCATGCGGTAAGCTGCTTTATTTGGCAGGCTTGCTCCTGGTATAAAGTAAATGCAGTGACTAATACCTCTCCTTGGTGGCAATTCATCTGGAAGATCATCTACCACAATGTCTCCAAAATCCTGCAGCAACTTCTGAACTTCTTCAGGAAAATCTGAAACCTGTGTATGAAGTACCACTGCCTTTGGTCTCCTTATGACAGCAAAATTTATCTCGCTATCCTCAATCTGTTTTATAAATTCTTTTCCGCCTAACAGAAGTGCTTTCACTCCACTAGCTTCTGCTGTATTTTCCTCCTTGATGGGTACAAGCATATGCTTGATCCCGTCTTTCACAAACTTATAGCAGTTGGTTTTCCCATCATGAACTGCACTTCTATCAAACTGCCAGGGTCATCCCAATAGTAAGTGACAGACATCCATTGGCATGACATCGTAAAGGATCTTGTCCTTATACTTACCGATCTGAAACTCCACCTCACACTGTTCATCAACTAACAGTTGATGCCCTTTCTGCAGCCACGACACTTTGTAGGGAGTAGGATGTTTTAACTTCTTTAATCCCATCTTTTCTACCATCTCCACAGCTACTAAATTGTCGGTACTCCCACTGTCAATGATCAACTTACAGCACTTACCTCGTGACTTGCAAATGGTGCGAAACAAAGCCTTTCGCTGGTCTGGTTCTGCAACTTCTTTTGCTGGTTTTAACAGCACTTTATTTAACACCAAGGTTTCCCCTGTCTCTGGCGTATTCTCTGCTTCTTAAGGTGTCTCCTCAACATCCTCTGGCTGAGCAACATAGGTTCCTCTCCCACCTGCTGGTTCACCTTCAGGACAGTCATATGACTTGTGTCCCAATTTGTGACAACGATAGCACTGGACAGTTCCCCTGCCTCGACCAAATCCTCGCCCTCACTGAGCTGGTCGTCCTTCCCTGGTGCTGTTGTCCTTCTCTGTTGTGCCAGCAGATTTGGAACTACTGCCTTCTTCATTTGAGCCTGTACCTCTACCTCTGCCATAAACCTTGCCTTTTCCCCTGCCAGAACCACCTCCTCTCTTGGTGTTTTGTTTCCTGTTAATTTTCTCTTCAGCCTTCAGTGCAAACTGATAGGCTTCATCCAACGTTTGAGGTGAGAGGATACCGATTTCATCCAAAATCTCCCCTCTCAAGCCATTCACAAATCTGGCTGTTTTTTCTGAGGTATCTTCCACATACCCTGCTCGTAGATTCAACTTATAAAATTCTTCCGTAAATTCCCTAACAGTCATTCCTCTTTGCTTCAAGTTCTGTACCTGTCAGTACAACATGATCTGGTAATCTTTTGGCAGGAACTTCTCCTTCAGTTTTGCTTCCATTCTGGCCCACTTCTTGATAGGCTGTTTGTGTAGCCTTTTCCTTTCCGCCTGAACGCTGTCCCACCACAAGGACGCATGTCCTTTCAGCTTGGTGGCAGCGAACTTCACTTGTTTGTCCTCACTGGTTTCCTCAAACTCAAAAAATTTATTTACTTCACTCAGCCAATCTAGCAACACATCTGCAGACAAACTTCCGTCATAAGTAGGTAACTCATGCCTTGGCTTATGACTGGACAACAAAACTGACTTCAACAATCTAAGTTCCGGTGTCACCCCTTCGAACTCATCCTCTGGTTCAGCTATTTCTTCATCACTATCATCTGCTAGGTCTCTCCTTCCCCCAGCCTCCACCACTGCCAATCTTTCACGCAAAACTCGAATCTCCTCTCGAAGTCCCTCATCTACTACTCCACGGACTACCCGTCCTCTTCCTCTTCCTCTTCCTCTTTCCTTCAGCTTCTACCTATTCCATTAGTTCTAACTCAAGAAACTAGCTCTGATACCACTTATGATGGCCCCCCGCCGATTCTAAAATATCTCCAATTGACAAGACCTGTGTCCTGAATGAATTTATGGTTGACTTAAATGATTGGTACGTCTCCTTGGTATTCATTTTAGGGTTTCAACAGGCCTCGCTGGTTGTCGACCTCCACATGCCGGTTCTCCTTGCATGCACTTTACCTTTTGTCAGCTCTAATCGTTTCATTTGTCATTTTCACTCCTCCTGCGCCGAAAGGCTTACTCTGCGACTGTGTGGGGAACTCCTGTTCTTTGTGGTTCTGGTTTCAAACGCCTGTTTGTATGGATGTCTCTGGTTCTTTACAGCTATGGAGGTAAGGTTCGGTGGCCTGTGAGAGCACCCTCTGCTCAGCACGATAACAATTTTGTTTCACTGCGTCTTTGACTGATTTTTCCTTATGCAAATGTTGTTTCCATTCGTTTGGTTGATGGGCTTGTTTCGTGACAGGTCCTCCTCCAAGCTTCCGCGCTTCAACCTTGTTGCTCAGGTAAATAATGGTTCCTTGTTGGACTGGTTTAGCCCTTATCCCTCCGGTTCTAATGCACCTGTTACTGGTCTTTCAGGGTTTAGTGGTTATGGTGGTCTTCGACTCGGTCCCCACAGCTTCAGGTAAGTTTCTTGCTCCAATCTTGTTCTAGTTTTCAATTTCAAATGGTTATTTGCGTTTGTACAGGTTCTAACCTGCTCTCGTTTGGTTGCAGGTGGTTCCAGGTAGTCGGGTCTGTGGTTCGATGTGCTCCTCGCGTCCTGACAAGCTCTCAAGCTCTTTCTTTACGGGTAGTGTCTCCCCATGTAGTCGACTGTAACTTATTCATAGTTTTTTTAGTCCTGTTTTGTTGGTAGTCCGTCTTCTGAGCAGCAAAATAAATGGTTTTGTTTCTGTGTGACCCTCCTTCGTTCTTTTGTTGGTCTCGGCCCTTGCTTCTGTAATGTTGACACTTAGATTTTTTGTTAAAACTCTTGATGGGTATTCAATGGCATCAAGCCCTCATTCTGTATAACATTGTCAGGTTATTTTGTGAGAGGGTTGCTCGTTGATTTGAACCCTCGTCCTGTAGTTGTTGTCGTATATTGGCAGAAACCCTCGGTTATACGAAACCCCTGCTCGCTGCTCTATTGGTGACTCTTGCTGTGTTAATGTGGTTTATGGTTGTAACAAATATTTGTCGAAACTCTGTTCTTTTAATGAAACTTTTATTTGAGAGAAACGTGTATTTCCTGGACTGTATTTACTTTATTACAGTAGGTTAATGAAATAATTAAAATGCGTATTTGCTACATCCGATGCTTGCTCTGTTCTTAAATATGATATGAGGGTTTGTTTTTCGGGTTACCTGAAAGTTTACTTGTATGCCGAACTCTCGTTCGCTTCTGCCTGGAAATGATAATTGTATGACTGTGCTCTGCGCTTTTGGTTATTCACTCCATCTGGGTTTCATCTGCATTCGCAGTTCCTCGTTCTTCTATGCCTGTAGGTGGTAATTATATGGCTATGCTACTCGGCTATTCTCATTGATTCTTTGTTTTGTTATTCCGATACCAATTTGTCACACAGAAATTAGATTATCATGCATGAAAATTTAAATACACAGTGGTGATATAATTGAGAAATAGAATAATGAAAATGTTTAATTTGGAAATGACTGTATTTCTTTTGTTTCTCTGTCTGAGGAATTGTTTACAATGCTGCTCCCTTTTCCTTTATTCCCCTGAGGCATCACTGTTCTTTTCTCAAGTAGAACTGCCCCAACAGGATTGATAACTGTCCAACAACTTGTAACTGTTTTTAACTAATACATTTCATAAGGACACTAACTAATTAACAACCTACTTTCTGATGCTAATTCCTATTTAAAAATAACAGTTCCCAGTTTTTAATTTACCTGGTCCTATCGACTGACTGTGTGTTTTGGTCTCTCCCTGAGACTGTCAACCACCTTCTGTCTCCTCAGCGCTGGATGCTTCTGCATCAGAAAATATTGGAGTTATAATTTTCATACATTATAATTTGGATTATACAATCTTATTTTGATAAATGTGAAATCTAATTCTTTTCCCGTTATAACATTCATACTCAATCATAGTTTAGATAATACAATCTTTACTCCATTAGATTAATTTAAAATTCTTCTCAATTTTCGGCAACTAGGACTCCTGGAAAAATAAATGTGTCTAGAAAATATGATGGGCTCGTCGAAAGTAATAATACATATATAAATTATAAGATCTTTACCTAAATCGTAAAATCTAATGCTTGAACAGTTCATGCTATTGTTTTGAGTGCAGGTTCAACTTGTTTATTTTTGGTCAAAATCAAAAGCATCAGAATAATCGGAACAACTGAAGGACACTCGCTGCTATGGTCGTTAAACCCAGAAATCGGAAAGGATAGTTTACTTTCTATGGATGAGGCAAATGCCTTTACATTTATTTTCTGAGATACATCCATCAAGGATGTGTACTCTGAATAATGGAAAGCTCTATAACGTCGCGGATGCTCGTTGTCCACCACTTCAGCTGGGGCTTCTATCTCCATTTCATCTAGTAACAATATGAAGAAAGTCGAGATTGTCGTCCTTTAACAATCACACGGTATTTTGCACTGTGAATTCTTTTGTTACTCCATGCCTACATGCATATGCACACATCATCTGATTAAAATTCTTGGCAAAGAAAAATAAATATAAAAAAACATAGTGTTGATTAGGTGTTTGAGGTATTTACTTGGATTACTAGGATTAATGGCAATAATTCATGCACAAATTAATTAATGTTCTCAGCAAAAAAATAAAAATAAAAAAACATAGTGCTGAATAGGTGTTTGTGATATTCACTTGGATTACCAGGGCTAATGGCAATAAGTATTTTAAGGTACTTATATAAAGTTGCCACACTTTAAGCAGGACCAGACCTAAATATCTCATGGATATGATACTTGGTAAAGATAGATTTGCAACAGACAACATAAAGATTACAAAAACCAGATATCCCACTAGGAAAGAGATGTAGCATAATATAACCTGCATGTATCTTGTTGTCCGTTGTATCCTTACTACATTTATTTTGAGATTTAAAATATACATCATAAAATTTTATTATTATGAAATTTAACCAGTTATACCATAAATTTATATGTTATTAGATTGAATTTTTTTTACGTAAATTAATGTTTAAAAATCAAAATAATAATATAGATAATTTCTATCAAACTGAAACTTTATACAAAATTAGATTAATTTTAAAATATAATTTATGTAAAATAATATTAAAAATGTTTTAAAAATTAATACAAAGACATTATTATATAAACATAGTAATATAAATATTAATAAACATAAAAAAATAAAAATTAGAATATATAATATATATAATATATATATATATATATATTGTGTTTTTTCGAATCAAAAATAATGTAAATTATTTATGTAAATATATATTAGATTGGAGTTATTATATAAATATATACAGATAATATATATATAAATTGTGTGGATACATTTTCAAAATGTCTAATATTCACAGGAATCACAGGAAATTGCGTCACTCAAACAAAACACACACATGAGATAACTATGTATCCAAAACCCTCTAGAATGGAATGGAATGAAAATAATCGATATATATAATATATATTATATATATATATATATATATATATATAATATATATATAATTCTAATTGGAATGGTACAAGTCATTTTATCTAAAATAACATTACAATAAAAATTAAAAATATTACTATAATTTTATCAACTTCAAAATACACTACACTAAAAACAAAAGTGTAATTTAATTTATGGTACTTAAAAGAATAAGTGATCTTATTTAGATAATAATTTAATAAAAATAAAATAACATCTATACATTTTTAAATAAAAAATAATATTAATTTATTTTCAATTATATTTTATAACTATGTTTTTTTGTTATTTTAAAAATTATTTTAATTTCAAGAAACCTTCTAAAATATATTTTTATCACCAGTTTAAAATCAATCTTTAATTATCCATGTTCATTGTGAAACAACAAATTCTGAAATGTAATTGTAAAAAATATTTTTATTAAACATAGAAATTTTAAAATGTCAAGTGGAAAAATAATAAAATATGAAGTGCATCTGATATCAAAAGTGCACGATAATATTCTGGAAGGGCACAGAGTTGGCTGCGACTAGGGTTTGATGCAGGTTCGCCTTGGCAAGCCTGCAACAACAACAGAGGACAGGGGATACAACAAATCCAGACAAGAGATCACCAATATAGATCGCAGAGGGAGACCGAATGGAGCAGGAGCAGACTAATGGAGATATGATGAGCTTGGAAAGGGGGGGGGAGTGATCCCCTCCTATAAGAATGTGACGGCAGGAGAGGCAAGCATAAATGGGACTACGGGAAGTCATGGAAAAAGGAGCAAAAACACACCAATCACGAGAGCATGTTGGCAAGCTGGGCTAGGAGGTAAATGCCTGCCCAGAGCAGCAAAAAAACCCAGGTTTGTCATTCCCAACAACAAACTGGAGGAATATAGGGGGTTTATGAAAGATCATGCATTGATCTGCAAATTCATAGGACCTGGCCTACAGAGAAGGAACTGGTTAAATGGATACAACATTGCTGGCAATCGAAAGGTCACATAGATCTGAAACTAGGAGCGAAAGGCTTCTTTTCAGTAGTATTCTCTAACCTATAAGACAAAGAAAAGGTATTTGAGGAGGGTCCTTATTTATTCAATAATGTTGGATTACTCATGTGCCACTGGGAAGAATGTTATAACCCAGAATAGGAAAAAATGTTGGCGGCGCTAATCTAGGTCTGATTGTTTGTCCTCCCATTGGATTTTTGGGATCCGGAAATCCTGGAAGGAATAGGAAACGTGATTGCGACCTTCGTCAAGGTGGCTGACACAATAAAAAAAGGAAGGTACACTTCTTATGCCCATATCTGTGTTTACATGAACATTACAGAACCTCTCCCTGACTGCATAGAAGTAGAATATCATGATGAAACTTGGTAACAACCTTTGGATTATGAGCACATACCTTTCAGGTGTAGAGATGCCATGAATATGGGCACCTTTTCAGATCTTGTCCCCAGAACTTCCCATATTCCACTCAGGGAACCAAAAAGGAAGAAGTAACGAGAAAGGAAATGGAAGGGGGATTTCACAACGTCCATACAAGGAAGAGGAATAAAAAACCAGTGAGTACCCAAAAGATTCCTCAGAAAGAGAAGGAACAAGAAAGTCAAAATAAATTCGTTGTACTACAGGAAGACGAATTGGAAGAGATCAGTGAGGAAAGTAGTGAGGAACCAATAGGGCCAATACAGAAAGACAAAGGGAAAAAGCAAGAACATATCAAAACAGGGGAAGAAAACGTAGGAGAAATAAATAAAAAGTAAATGGAGAAAATTCAGATGGAGATAGACCCACAAAAAGAAAATTTTAGCGAAGAGGAACAAGTAATAAAGAGATTACTATAGGAATGGATGCATCTGGATGAGAGGTTCATGCCAAAAGACTAAAAACAACTATACAAGGAAATGTTTCAACAATATAAAATGAAACTAGGAATGATTGTGATAAGCCAACCTGAGCATCTTGGATCACAAGGGGGACATGGGTAGGAAGCAGGAGCATTAGGAAAAGGAGGGAAAAAAGGGGAAGATGGCACATGAGTGAATCCGTCCAAATGGTGGGAGAAATGCTTGTTAATTCAAGAAGCGTGGTGCCATTATCAGAGGTATTCCACCAACCAACCAAGTTGTTGAAATGATAACTATGACCTAGAACATAAGGGGCCTGAACAGTAAAGGGAAACAGAGATATCTCAAGGAAATATTGAGGAAAGAGAAACCTAGTGTTATGATAATATAAGAAACCAAGGTCAGTGAACTAAAACTAAAGGAGATCATGGGAAACTTCAAGCCCAGGTACAAGATAGTAGGATGAGATGCTCTAGGAAGTGCAGGTGGTCTGCCATACTATGGAACCCAAAAGAAGTAAGATTTAAAGATTGGGTAAGTATGCCAAGAATATTCTCTAGTAAATTTAGAAATATTGGATCTAGAGAATGGATTCTCCTTTCAGGGGTATATGGGCCCCATATCCTGGGAGAAAGAAGGAACTTCATCAGAAACTTAATAAATGTGGGTGGTCTGCACCAAAATATGCCATGGATTATAAGAGGGGATTTCAACATGATTAAATCACTGCATGAAAGAAGAGGAGGGTGAGAAATATGGATGGAGATATTTAATTTTTTGCAGATACCATAAATGACCAGAGGCTAGTAGATATCATAACTAATAATGGGATCCACACCTAGAATAATAGAAAAGGAGGGAGGCATCAAATAGCCTCAAGGTTAGATAGATTCCTATTATCGGAGTAGATTGTAAGTAGAGATATTTTGTGGAAGCTATGATATTATTTGGGATGGGGTCGGACCACTGACTGGTGAGATTAGAGATTGACCTCAAAGCCAGTGCAAAAAATAGACCATTCTGATTTGAGGCTTTCTGGCTCAGAGACCCTAAGTTTATAAACAAGGTAGAGGAATGGTGGAAGCAAAGTGAAAAAAGGGGAAGGAATAGAATGCAAATGTTCCAGCTCAAGTTAAAGGAAATGAAACAAAAAATTAAGAAGTGGAACCAAAAGGAATTTGGAAACATAATACAGGACCAACAATAGTTAAATCAAAGGATGATGGCAATTGAACAAGAAAGCATACGAGAAGGGCAAAGTGAAGAATTAGCAGTAGATGAAGGTAGACTAGTCAGTCAAATAGAGGAAAGAAGGAAACAAGAAGAAATCTTATGGCAGAAAAAGTCAAGAGTGAACTGGTTAAGGGAGGGAGAAAGGAACACCAAATTTTTCCATAAAGCGATGGTACATCATAGACAGAGAAACAAAATTTTTTTCCTTGAAAAATGAAGGATTCTGACAGATCCAGCATGAGGATATGGATGAAACCCTAGTTATACATTTCAAAGATATATTAACAAAGCCGTAGGAGGAAAGGCAAGAGGCAGCTCACAGAATATGCAGCCAAATCCCTAAGGTGATCACTAGAGAGCAAAACCTAGCGTTAATGAGAGCAGTTACGATAGAGGAGGTCAAGAAAGTGGTGAAAGGATTGAAACAAAATAAGGCCCCAGGACCGGATGGCTTTACGGTGGAATCATATCGAGCTGCTTGGAAGTTGATAGGAAATGACATCCTAGAGGTGGTGGAAGAATCTAGAAGAAATCAAAGGTATGTCCAGGTTTAAATGTGACCCTTCTCTCTTTCATGCCTAAAACCTCCAAGTCTTATGAGCTGCAGGGATTTAGACCTATTTCCCTTTGTAATGTTATTTATAAAATTATCTCCATCCTAATAGTTAAAAGATTGAAACCGATTCTCCCTAGTATTATATCCCGAGAACAAACAGGTTTGGTGGAGGGCAGATAGATCCTAGATGGCTTGATAGTATCCCAATAAGTGGTGCACTCACTAAAATCAAAGAATACGGCTGGAATGATGATTAAATTGGACCTATCCAAAGACTATGATAGATTAAACTAGGAGTACCTGAGGAAAGTCCTGGAAGCCTTTCGTTTCTACAGCAAATGGATAGAATGGATTTTAGCAATGATATATACCCCAGTCTTCTTAATCCTCTTAAATGGAACCCTGTCATCCACCTTCGATGCCACTAGAGGTCTTCGGCAAGGGGATCCCTTATCACCCTTCCTCTTCATTATTGCTGCTAATGGGCTAGGAAGGTATATCAAAAAGGAAGTACATGAGGATAGAATTAAAGGGATAAGGGTTTGGAGGAATGATCTATTGATAACCCTCCAACAGTTCATGGATGATATCATGTTATTTTGTAATGTCTCTCTCAGGGAAGTTAAAAGGATGAAAGACACCCTTGATCTATTCATGGAAGCCTCGGGCACCCAATTTACAAAGAGAAATCCTGTGCTTACTTCTTTAAGACAACCGGTAATGTAAGAAATTACCTGGCACAAATTTGGGGATTTAGGGAAGGAGAGTTACCCACAAAGTATCTTGGAATACCTCTTGTAATGAACTCTCTGAAAATGGTAAATTGGAAATAGACTATTCAGAAGATCCTAGGAAGGCTAGCCAATTGGACGTTCAAATCTTTAAACCTTGCAGGGAGAGTAGTTTTGGTAAAAGTAGTCCTGCAATCAATCCTGATTTACTAACTATCGAGGATGGAAACCTCGAAAGGAGCTTGCTCCAAAATGGTGGAAATATTTAATAAATTCATATGGGGAGGGCCTCAACAATAGAAAAAATGGGCTTTGATTTCATGGCAGGGATTGACCAGGAAAAAATAAGGAAGGGGGCCTAGGATTGAGGGATCCATACATCACCAACCAATTTATGGGGGCCAAGCTATGGTGGAGATGG
Organism: Pinus taeda; assembly: GCA_000404065.3. NCBI lineage: Eukaryota > Viridiplantae > Streptophyta > Pinopsida > Pinales > Pinaceae > Pinus > Pinus taeda. The sequence goes on from APFE030031387.1 coordinate 123,043, forward strand.
ATGGCAGGAGGAGGGGACCTCTGGAAACAAATATGGACGAAGAAGTATAATATTCTAGGGCGAACAAAGGATATATTACGACATGCAAAACCACTGAGAGGATCTACCATTTGGAACTTGGCAAGCCAGAATAGAGACATAATCACTAACCATGCCTTCTGGGAAATACGAAATGGAAAAACAGAAAAATTCTGGGATGAGGATTGGCAACAACGAGAAACACTAAATGGAAAATAAGAATTAAGAAATATCCTTTAGTTTTCAAAAGATGTAGGCCTATATCAAGTAGATGAATATTGGAAGGATGACAACAATGAGGAAAATTGGAGAGTCTGGAAAAAACCAGAAGAATGGGGTCAAAATATAGAATAAGAACAAAGAGATCTCTATATGAAAAAAATGGGAACAAGAAAGATACCAATCAGATTAGGACCTGATATATTGAGATGGGGACACTCTCCAAAAGGAACTTTCTCAGTCAAAGAGGCATATGATCTAAAAACTGAATAGGAACAGGAAGGACACCATCATCTATGGAAAAAAATCTGGCTCAACAAATGGTGGCCAAAATTTGCTCACTTCCTATGGTTAACATGTAAAGGACGAATTTTGACATGGAACCAACTTCAAAAAAGAGGGATGCAGGGGTCGTCCTTATGTGGTCTATGTAAGAAGGACAATGAAAATATAGAACACTTAATGAACTCATGCTCGTTCACACATAGACAATGGGAAGCTATCCATGAGGTCTTCGGAAGGACGAATAGAAATCAACAGAGCATAAGAGAGACTATTGAACAATGGGGATGAGGCCACTTTACTAGCCCGATTCTAAATAGAGCTTGGGGGCTAGTAGTATGATTTAACCTCTAGATGATATGGAAGGAACAAAACCGACAGATTTTCAAAAGTAAAGAATTCGTACTAGAGTAGGTATGGAAAGGAATAATAGAACATATCAGAGAAACCATCCTTGAAAAAAAATGGCACCAAGAAGACTGGGAAGTCATGCCTTAGGAAGAAACAATTCTAAAAATTCTCAACTTAGCCAAAGAAATGGTGGGAGCGCATACATGGAAAGAATCATGCGCGAGCAGGGTAGAGCCTATGAATTTCAGCAGACGAGCAGAAGGATTCATAAAACTGAATTTTGATGGAGCCTCTAAAGGGAACCTAGGTATGGCAGGATTAGGTGGCATCTTTAAAGATTTCCATGGCACGGTCCAAATATTGTACTTGGCATCTGGTGGCATGATGAGCAATAATGAAGCATAACTCATTGCAATACGGCAAGGTATGAGAATAGTTGTAAGGCTTGGGTACAAAGAACTGGAAGTTGAAGGAGACTCATTAAAGGTAATCAACATGATGAGGAAACTTTACAACAGAAAGGCATAGGAAAAGCTAAGCCATAGCTGGACAACAGTAAGCCTCATCCAAGAGCTAGGAGAAATAATGAAAAGGTTTGATTATCTAATAATCAAGCACGTAAAAAGAGAAGGGAATAAAGCAACCGATTTCCTGGCCAAAAAGGGATGTAATCAGTAATGAGGACACTTGGAAAGAACTTGGCCTATACAACCAAGGGACACAATAATGGACCCACTAAGAGAAATATTAGCCCAAGATGAAAATCATGAATAGATGAAATGATAATTTCCATAATAAACCCCTAATCAGGGTGACGGAGTGGGTAATCATGAGTAAATATGATGTTAGAAGCCAGGAGGCTACCACAGTCTGCATGATTATATCACATGACATGGAGGAGTACTGCATGCTAAGAGTGATGTCAGAAGGGAGAAGTGGCATGAGGAATGTCAGAAAGAGGAAATGTGGTAAGGACGACAGTGTAAGGAGGATGGGACGGTGAGTAGGTAAGACATGGTATGAAAGAGGGAGTAAGGAAAGGAGGAGGGATAGATTGCAAGGGAGAAGGAGACAGAGAGCAGAGGACAAGCTAGAAGCGCAGCCAGCAAGCAAGAAGAGTAACCTCGGGTATGTTTACTATCTTTTCTCTGTAATTTGCAGAGGAAAATTTAGTATGTCGGGAGGTGCAAGGAACTTGGGCCAGGATGGGAAGGAGAGATCTCGTGGAGAGGGCATGCTGTGTAGAGAGAATAGAAGTAGTGAGAGAGAATGGCCTAGTAGCTCTACTGCGAGGCTAGGAAGGCTGGAGGGCTTCGAAGATAATAAGGAGTGGAGAATCTTGCTCAGGGTTGAGGAAATTTAGGCTAGAGAGGACCGTATCTGGGTGCCTGGGAGGTCGAAGAGCCAGGAAAAGCTCCTTAGGCAGAAATTTTGGGTAGATAGGGCAAGATTTTGTAGTAGAGATGAGCAAGCTTGGGAGGGGAATATGGGCAGGAAGCTTAGAATGGAAGGGGTGACCTTTAGAGAAGGTAGTGCTGCGAGGAGAGGGAGTAGCATTAGCAAGCAAGGCAGGGAGGGAGTGGAGAATCCTAACGTGAAGTTCCCCTCGTTCACCACACTAGGGCCGCATAGCGAATGGGTCAACCTGAGGGAACCCAAGGGGGGAGTTTGTGAAAAAGGAGGGGAGATAGAAATTAGGGGTTTGAATGAAAGGCAGGGTGGAAGGAGTAGGGAGAAGGTAAAAACCATCCCTGTTTCACTTAATTGCCTGGGAGGAATAGAGTGCAAATAGAGGGGAGATAGTTTCGGCAGACAGAAACTCCATGAGACTACTGGAATTTGGATAGGTAATGGCTTTATCCTAACTTTGGAATGTGACCATTGTGAATAGGTAGTAGATATTGGAGACATGGTGCGGACAACCAGGGGAAGAGGTCGAAGAGGACATGGAAATAATGGACCTCGAACTCAGGATATAGGAACCTCGGAAAAAGGGATAGGAAGATGACCTCTAGGTGAAACTGTAAGGGAAGTAGCCAAAGCTTATAATAAAGGAACGGATGAAGGGATACTAAAAATTCTAGAGGAGATGGAGGAAAGGATTATGGAAGAGGACTCCAAGGAAGAAATGGAGGAATGGAAGAATCACATTCCTGATCCAGGGAATACTAGAGGGAGACTCTCACAATTTAAACAGACCTTACATTTGTACTGGCTCATGAAAAGACTGATAGGAAAAGTGATGGAACAAGTGTCCATGGGAATGGCCTTGATAATCAGAAACATGGCAAATTATAAAAAATACCTACAAACAATCCAGTTTCAGCTCTGCAAGCAGGACATAAGATTAGACCGTATACAGAGACACATTCCATGTATTATTGAAATGACACCAGTGCTTGGAGATTCAGCTGAAGATCTAGTGAACGTAGAGCCAAAAATGGAAGACCCCAAATATTATCTTGGGCGCAGCGACCTCAGGTTTCTGTTTTTTAGTGGCTAGTGTTTCTTTTATATGCATGCTTATGGGACCTAAGATCAAAGACTAGTTTTTAAATAGTTTTGTATATATTTCTTAGGTAGAAAGACTGTGAACCTTCCATTTTTTGATGGCTTATAATATGCATAGGTGGGCAACAAACTTGGTTTCCCAATAGGCAAGTTGAGGCCACCTATTGAACAGTATGTGCTTTCAGTTTGTTTTTATATAAATAGAAAAGGAGGACCTACCTAAGCTTATATAT
>APFE030031387.1:126676-147113 GCA_000404065.3 Pinus taeda
CCTGTACGTACACAGTTAATATCTCAACAACTACATTTAAAAGACAGAATGGCCAGTGAAGGAAAGGAGCACTCTTGAGCAGTTAAAAGCATTGAAAGGTTATGGCTTTCAATTATATTTTACTGCGTCTACCCCAGAAGGACAACAGGAGTATTAGAAAAGGCCAATTTTGTTCATTAAAACATTCAAATTAAATCAGAAGACCGATATCAAATTGTAAATGCGGTTGGTGATACATTAAGACACCTCCACGCATAGCCTAGCAGAGATATTTTTGTAAATAGATTTTATATATACCCAGAACAACAATGTAACTAGTTGATGAGTGTTATGAGTGTTAGAGCACAACAGTGCAGAGACAGAGTGAAGTTTTTAAACCGTCTCTGAAATAGTCTTGGTGTAATCCCTCTGTTAGAGGAAGAATTTTGTAAAAGTTTAATGAATACATTTTTTGTGTGAAACTCTGTCTTCCCAAAACAATTTTAGTCTCTCTGTGTTAAGAAACAAAGCATTATTCTGTGTTGATTTGTTCTGGAATTATCAGAAATTCCCAACAATAGCTTTGATATCTTGCAGGCATGAACATTATTCAAGAACAAGAATCTTCTGTCTGTGATTGATTCGACATTAGCAAGTGTTAAATGCATTCATGTTACCCTTCTGTGCACACAAGCTGCTGCAAGCATCTGTCTGCCAATGTCTAATGTTATACTGATGATTTCCAATGCCTCTGTGACATTACCAATTCCAAGACATCCCGCATTCATGAAAAGGAAGCTCCAGGAATTCACAGCCTCCGGCTCCAGTGAGGGGATTCATGAGTTATCATCTATATCGTCTCACACTACATCTTTTGGTCCATCTGTAAATGATGTCACCATTCCTAAATTAGAACTTAGGTAGTTAAGTAAGGATTTTTACATTGGTTTCATATCTAGACAGGATTAAATTGTTGCGGGTATATATTTGGAATATTTGTGAGAACCCATAAAAGATTTTAGTCTTTCTTTATCATATATGTATGGTTGATATTCTAGCTACACCCATAATGTATAAACTTAAACTTTACTATTTTATGATTCTAAAATTAGAAAATAAGAAATGGAAACAAAAATGAAATCAATAAATAATATAACAATTACATAAAAAAAAAAAAAAAAATCACTATCTAACCTATTTCATTTAATTATTCCAATTTAATTATCGACAATTACTGTTAGCAATTTCACATGTAACAGAATAATAACATAATGCTTCAGCAATTTCACATGGAACAGAATAATAACATAATGCTCCAATAACCGCGATGCTATAGTACTTAGACAATCACAGACCCAATAACCTTTCGACTCTACTCTATAATAGTTCAGATCTGGGCTGTCGGAGTTCGGACTTTCCTCGATGTGTTGCCGAGTTAATGCCGTTCGGACTTTCCTCGATGTGTTGCCGAGTTAATGCCACAGGGCCATGGGTATTTTTAGGCGTGAGCTCTCCACTCTCACTGACGTTGCTTTATGATTCTAATTTTCAGAAAAGGTGGCTGATCCTAATCCTTCAAAATTCGACCGCGGAGCCCAATAATTGACAGCCATTATCATCTTTTACGTGCTGTTGTCATATCCATTTCAAACCACCTATTAAAATACAATCTTCGTCCCTTTTTTTTTTATATTCACAATACAAGAGAGTGTGTTATTTTACACACGCTATATGTGTAATTGTAGTTTATAAAAATTAATTCCAACTTAGGTGACGTTAAATATATATATATATATATATGAATATAGATATAGATAAGTATATATTTAATAAATTATCTAAAATATTAAATAATATAATTCTTAAAAATAAAAAATTAAATCCCTATCCATTCATATTAAATCAGTGTTTAAAATAAATCTTAATTAATATTGAACTGATTTTGTATATCATTGAGCATACAATCAACATTAATCACTAATCTTGAATCTTGAATGTGAACCGATGATCTCCAAGAATTTGGTTTTTTCTTTTTTCTTTTTGAATAATGATTCACCGCAAATGCTTTTATTTTTTCTGTGCAATGTGAATGAATTATGTTGGGAATCTGGTCGTTTATTGGTCAAATATTTAGGTATTTGGTTGTTAGTGTTTTAATATTTTTTACTTTTATGAGTCACCACAGGCGTGTACACATATATAACATTCACTAATATTTAAATAGTGAATTTTTCTAATAATAGCAGCAGTGCAGAGTTTAGTTGGAAATTAAATTTGTCGTATGCATTTTTGTGTTCATGACCAAAGGCCCACTGGCTGGCAATCGGATTACTTACTCCACTTAAATAGAATCTCATGGAAACAGAAAATTCGGGTTGAAAGTTGAATAACGACGTTTCAAATGATAGATATCAAGAAATATTTTGCTTCTCGCAATTTCTACTTTCCCAAACATGCATATCACATCAATTGACCGTTCCATAACAATATTGATACCTCACAAAATTAACTCGGCATTAACTCGGCAACACATCAGATACCAGTTAAGCGGGTTACCAGAACAATATTGATACCTCACAAAATTGCTTCAAGGCTATGTTCAAATAATTACGAATTTATTAAAACTTTGATTTTATAATAATACGAATTTATAATATTTTTTTGAAATAGTTTTGAAAAAATGTAAATTGTAAATGAAAGAAATACTTACTAATGATGTTAATCTTCATTATATGATCCATGAAATATGATGATGTTAATCCAACCAAAATGAAATTAAATATGATTCATCTGATCTCCCAGCGCAATAAAACCATCACATAATAATGAGAATGGGTGCAAAATATTTTTATTCTCTTTCCAAGTGATTTGATTAGTAAAATACGAGTCTTGATTCCATAGTAATGGAATCTTTTTCAAGAATTTTATCGCATCATTATCGCAAGAACCATTATCGCATCGCAAGAACTACACCAAAAAGAATTTTATCGCATCATTATCGCAAGAACCATTATCGCATCGCAAGTGGAAGCGATCTTCGGAACCGCAGAAGTCTGAATTTTGATAGCCTGGACCCGAACCATTATAGAGAAGAGTTAAAAGGTTATCAGGTCTGTTATTGTTACTCCTTACTCTTAGCATTGGAGTGTTGGAATGGCTGATAGCGATTTCCAATAGTCCACCTAATATTGTATGGGATTAGAGCACTATGTTATTGCTCTGTTCCATATTTTTTTATGTAAATTAATGGTTAAAGATAAAAATAATAATATAATAATTTCTAATCAACTGAACATTATTATACAAATTAAAATCAATTTTTTAAATATAATTTAGACCATAATATTTAAATGTTTTAAATAAATCAAAACTTATATATAATATTTTTAATATATTAAATTGAAGTTAGTTTTATAATATATAATTTATATTTATAATATATATATTTTTGTAAGTTTTTTGAGATTACATTTTCAAACATGTCTAATTATCACACGAATTCTTATATTAATAAAACACCCACACTGAGTAATGTATAATCAAACCCTCCAGACTGGAAAACACACATGTATATATATATACAAATAATAGTTATTTTATTTGGAAATGCTACAAGTCATTTTATGTAATAAATTAATTAAATAAAAATATTTAATTTATATCACTTTCAAATACACTCTACTAGAACAAAAGTGTGATTTCAATTCTATTGGAAATAAAAGACAAAACAATCTCTACTTAGATATATTAAGAAAAATAAAATAACATTCTATAGATTTTAAATAAAAATATTAAATTTATTTTCCATTTTATCTATTAACTATTTTTTTTGTTATTTTAAAATTCTTTTAATTTTAGGTACCTTCTAATATATTTTTTTCACTTTTATTATTTAAAAATCTAAAAATAATAATTAGAAAGTTGATCATTTCTACAACTTTTGAAAATTAATCTTTAATTATCCATTTTCATTATGAAACAACAAATTTTGAAATCTAATTGTAAAACATATTTTTATTAAACATAGAAATTTTAAAATGTCAAGTGGAAAATAAAAATAAAACATCAATTTAGTTTTAAAATATGAAGTGCATCTTAAAATTAATTATAAAAAAAATGGATGTGCGTCACATTATCCATATTCATTGTGAGGTAACAAATTTTGAAATGTAATTGTAAAGTTTATTTTCATTAAATATAGACATTTTAAAATGTCAAGTGGAAAATAACAACAAGGCATCAATTAATAAATAATAACTATTTATTTTTGAAAAATAATAAAGATTGACATATAATTCTAAAACTTATCTTTGTTGAACATTAAATTCTTAAAATGTAAAGTAGATTAAATTTGATTTGAAAAATTATAGACATCAATATTGGTGAACCAACGAACTTTGAAATATATTTGTTAAATAAGAATATTTGAAATGCAATTCTAAAAAAAATCAAAATATGAAATAGATTAAAAAAATAAATTGAAATATGATGAATATAATTAGAAGAATAAATTATGCATTCAATTATAGATGTCCATGAATCTTGAAAAGTAATTAAAAAAATCGTATTTATTAAATACACACACACATATATATATATAATAGGGAAAAAAATAATATTAATATATAAATACAAAATTGTTTATTCCCATATTTATGAAATTATAAATGTTGAAAATGTATCTTCATAATAAAATGATCATATCATGCCATAGAATATAAAATTAATTAAAGATCTTGTGTATCTATTAAACTATACATGTCCACATTTGTGAAATAGTAATTTTGAAGCTTACTTTTAAAAATTTATATTTTCACTAAACATAAATTTTAGAATGTAAAGTGGGAAAGAACAATACAACATTATAAATATACATGGCTTTGAAAGAGTAGAAAAACATTAAAATTTTTGATGTAAATTGGAAAATAACAACACATCATAAATATATGGATTCCAAGTTGTAATTATAACACATAAAATTTTGAAATATTATATTAATTTTGTCTTTATTAAAGGTAGAAATGTTAAAATATGAAGTGTATATTAAAATTAATCAGAAAAAAATGGATATGTATCAAATTATCCATGTTCATTGTGAAACAACAAATTTTGAAATGTAATTGTAAACCTTATTTTTATTAAACATATAAATTTTAAAATGTCAAGTGGAAAATAACAGAAAAACATCAATTAATAAATGATAAGTATCTATTTTTGAAAAATATTAAATATTGAAATATAATTCTAAAATTTATCTTTGTTGAACATTAAATTCTTAAAATGTAAAGAAGATTAAATTTAATTTGAAAAATTATAGATATCAATACTAGTGAATGAGTAAGCTTTGAAATATATTTGTTAAATAATAATTTTTGAAATACAATTCTAAAACATAAAATCAAAAATATGAAATAGATTAAAAGAATAAATTGAAATAGATGATGAATATAATTAGAAGAATATATTATGAATTCAATTATAGATCTCCAATATTAATATTCATAACATTTAATTAACAATATTAAAATTATTAATGACATTGACATTATTGTTATAAATAATATTGTCAACATTTAATATTAAAAATAATATTAATTTTTTTTAATTTACAATCTTATCTATTATTATTATTTTAATTTATTAATATTTATTGATATTATATTAATCAATTAAGTAGTATAATATACCATCAACATTAATAACATTAAATATTAATAAAATTTTAATATTAAGTTTTAATATTATATATAGATGTTAGATATTAAACTTTTGTGATCCATATTGTAAGTGAGAGTGTCTTCTAGATTAATCACATTATTAGGATCTGGTCAACATTTTGAACCAACTAATGTGGATTAACCACATCTAATATGGATGAACTTCGTTAGTTGGTTCGAAATGTTGACCAAATCCTAATAATGTGATTAATCTGAAAGGTACTCTCATTTATTTATAAATATTAATATTTTTAATATTAATTGATATGAATACAAATATTAATATTACTTTTAATATTATTAATATTTATAAATATTAATTTTAACATTAATTATTAATATTAATAGCATTAAATAATATTAACATGGTCAACCATGGTCAATAATTATGGTGACATTGTCATGAACATTGTCTTTTGCTCCAATGTCACATTATGAAAACCATGGTCATTCATGGTCAACCATGGGCCAATGTGGCATTGTGACAAAGATTGTCTGTATATGAAAATCAACCATGGTCCTACGTCTCATTGTGACAAATATTGTCTCAATATGAAAATAAATCATGGCCAACCATGGTCCAATGTCGCATTATGACAAAGATCATGGGAATATGAAAATCAACCATGGTCAATGATGGACAACCATGTTTATTTTAGGATTTATAATATTTATTCAATTTTCGCATTGTCACATAAATTGTATATAAAAATCAATCATGGTCAATTACACTCAACCATGGTCAATCATGGTCAACCATGCTCAGTATGAAAATCAACTATCGCCAATCATGGTCAGCCATGGTCCAACATCACATTGTGAAAGAACTGTCTCAACATGAAAATCAACCATGGTCAACCATGTTTCAACATCGCATTTTGACGAAGATTGTCTCAATGTGAAAATCAACCATGGTCAATCATTGTCAACTATGGTCAATCATTGTCAACATTGTGACGAAGTGATGGAGGAGCATTTGATTCAGAGGAAAAATCTTCTGATTTATTCCACAAAAAAATCAAAAAAATCTACAGGCAAGGAGTGGGATCCTTAGCCTGTTGTTTCTATGTTTTTTCTAGCTAAATTTAGAAAATAGATAGGGAATAAAACATGCCATCTTTTTCTAGATAGGGTTAGAATAAGGCATGCTAGATTAGTGTTGAGAAAAAAACAAAGAAAAGCTAAGATTACTATGTATTGCTACTTTCTATATGTAACTGCTTTTGTAATAAGGCAGCTATGGATAAGAAGGAAAAAATGAAAAAACTCAGCCACCAAGTAGGAAAGATTTCTTTTCAGGTAAGAGTCTAGAATTAGAAATTTTTTTATGCATGAAACAATGGGAAAAATTGAATGTATTAGCAGCTCCTCAAAGGAAAAAAGGACAGAGTGTCTTGGATGAAAAGGAGAGCGTGGACCTGTGTAAAACATATATTGTTTAACTGTGTAAAAAAAAATTATTCCGCGCAGTTCATAATTGGGTGATTGAATAAAAACGATTTAGAGGTGTTTTACAAAACCCGCGGTGTCAACTCTATGTATGTATGCCTGTAGAGTTTAATTGGAACGTTGTAGCAGTTCCATTGGGAGACTGCATTAGCTAATATATACCGTGGCTGCTAAACAACCCATATTCATTACACTGTCCAACGAATTTCAATTCGCTGCTACCATACTTTGAATAGTGTGTATTGGTTGATGTTAAATAGCGTGGTTGTGGAATTGAATTAAACGTTGCACGTTGTACGCTGTTGGGAAACTCATTGTATGGTGTATTGAATTGGTTATAAAATCATTGACAACGCTGTGCGCCCACCGCTTGTATGATATACAGTTATAACCTTCAGTTGTTTGTGTTGTAAGAACGCTATGCACCAATTCTATATGTACGTTGTTTCATTCATGAAACAGGGAGTAGATAAAGCCATTGCAGCAAGCGGAAATATTAGTTGTTTGTGACAACAATTATTAGCTTTCCATTATTGCACAAGGAGAAGATTTCATGACTGATGACCTCAGGGAATTGGAAAAAGACCAAACCAGAGACATAGAAGATATTGCAATCAAACTAGGAAGACTTTCATTGGAACCAGCAAGCAGTCCATCATTAGTGGTATCAGAGCCAACAATTGGTGTTGAATTAAATCTCAGGAGCAATAGAAGGATGGCTTTCAGGGTTGGAAGAGGACGAGGACATGGACGTGGTGGAAGAGGACGACATGTTGAGAATGTTGAATTGAGGGAAGATGTAGAGGAGCTGCGAGCTAGGTTGGATGCACTAACCTCCGGCAGGAATATAGATGATGGAGACGTGAGTGAACCCGAAGTTGAAGTTGCTGAGGAGGAAGCGGTAGAGATTTCTCCTGAGATGAAGATTTTTCAGTCAGTGATGAAATCCACAGCCAGGCCATCGAACCAGTTAGTACCAGTATATCAAAGAGGACTAAATCCAGAAGAGCTGATCGAATGGATTAATAACATGGAGAAATTATTCGATTATGAAGAAATGGAAGATGAGAAGAAAGTAAGGTTTGCTGTCACCAAATTAGTGGGCCATGCAGCGCTCTGGTGGGATGGTGTGTAGGCGGAAAGGAGGAGACTGGGAAAGCAACCAATCAAGAACTGGAGCAGGATGGTAGCAAAGCTTAAAGGTAAATTTTTACCCAGTAACTATCAACAGACATTGTTTTGACAGTAAAAGAGTATATAGAAGAGTTCTATAAGGTGAGTATAAGAGCTGGAGAAGCCCAAGACACAGCTGAGAGAGTGGCTAGATATATGAATGGCCTCAGAATGGACATTCAGGATGAAATAAATCTACTGTCTCCAAAAACAGTAGAGGAAGCCTATCAGATAGCACTGAAGGCTGAAAAAAAAACTCATAAGGAAGCAGTCTGCCAGGGGGAGAGGGACTTTCAGAGGGAAAGAAAGTCAAGGTGGTAGAGGAAGGTCTACAACACCTAAAGATGGAGCTAGCAGTAGCTCAACCCCGCATGCATCTAGAGGAGGTGATGCAAGAGGCAGAGGGATTTTTTACAGAGGAAGAGGAGACAGAGGAAGAGGCAGAGAAATAAGATGTTACAGGTGTAACAAACCAGGACACAGAGCTTTTGAGCATCCAGAGAATGCAGAAGTAAGGCAGAGAAATGCAATTGTTGCTCTAGTTGAGGGAGAGGCACCAGTGACAGCAGTACCAGAAGAGGAAAACACACCAGAAAAAGGAGAATCTCTGGTACTTAACAAAGTTTTGATTAAATCAGCAAAGGAGGTGACTGAACCGCCGCAAAGGAAAACTTTATTCAGGACAGTATGAAAAGTTCAAGGGAAATGTTCCTAGATGATCATTGATAGTGGCAGCACTGATAACTTAGTTTCTACAGAAGTAGTGGAGAAATTGAAGCTGAAAACAAGGAGGCACCCAACACCGTATAAGGTGTCATGGTTACAAAAGGGACATCAGCTACTGGTAAGTGAACAGTGTGAATTAGAATTTCAATTGGGCAAGTACAAAGATAAAGTTGTTTGTGATGTGATGCCTATGGACGTGGGTCACATATTGCTGGGGAGGCCTTGGCAATATGACAGAGGAGCCATGCATGATGGAAAAAGAAACACCTACAAGTTTGAGAAAGATGGTGTTAATCATACATTACTGCCACTACCAGAAGAAGGCGGACCGAGACAGAAGACAGATCCAAAAACTCTGCTACTTGGAGGAAAGGAGTATTTGAAGAAGATGAAAGAAGGTGAGGTAAGCTATGCTGTAATTTGCAAGCCCAAGGTAATCATGACTTCCACCAAAGTTTCTGATTTACCTATTGAAATTCAAGAAATGTTGGAGAGTTATTATGATATTATTGTTGATGACTTGCCTAATGAGTTACCGCACATCCGAAGAATTGGTCATCATATAGATTTAATTCCTGGAGCAAGCTTGCCTAACAAAGCAGCATATAGAATGACTCCTACAGAAAATGAAGAAATTAAGAAACAGGTGCAAGAATTGCTTGACAAGGGGTTAATCAAAGAAAGCTTGAGTCCTTGTGCGGTGCCAACAGTGCTGAGCCCAAAGAAAGATGGAGGCTGGAGAATGTGTACAGATTCAAGAGCCATTAATAAGATCACAATCAGGTACATATTTCCGCTACCCAGAATTGAAGACTTAATGGATTGCTTGTCTGGTGCAAAATATTTTTCCAAATTAGATCTTAAAAGTGGGTACCATCAAATAAGGATAAGAGAAGGGGATGAGTGGAAAACCGCTTTTAAGACCAATGAGGGGTTATATGAATGGAGAGTGATGCCTTTTGGGTTGTCCAATGCACCAAGTACATTCATGAGACTTATGAATGAAGTTCTTAAAGAATTCATTGGTAAATTTGTAATAGTATATCTGGACGATATATTAGTCTATAGCAGGTCTAAGGAGGAGCACTTGAGGCATTTAAATTATGTCCTACAAAAGCTACAACAAGAAAAATTATTGTTGAACCTGAAGAAATGTTTATTCATGAAAGAGGAGTTGGTGTACTTGGGATTTGTGATTTCAGCTGAAGGATTAAAGATGGATCCAGAAAAGATCAAAGCAATTGTGGAGTGGCTTCACCCAAAAGTTCTTTTGAGGTAAGGAGTTTTCATGGTCTTGCTAGTTTTTACAGAAAATTCATTAAGAATTTTAGTAAGATTAATGCACCTATTATTGAGACCATAAAGAAAGATAAACAACCATTTAAGTGGACTGTTGAAGCAGAGAGAAATTTTCAGCTGTTAAAGAAGAAAGTAACTGAAAAGCCTGTTTTGGTTCTTCCTGATTTTAACAAAACCTTTCAAGTTAAGTGTGATGCCAGTGCAGAAGCAATTTGATGAGTTTTGAGCCAAGAAGATAGACCGATAGCTTATTTCAGTGAAAAGATAAATGATGCAAAAAGGAAATATTCTTCTTATGGTAAGGAGTTTTATGCAGTTGTGCAGGCATTAAAGAAGTGGCGACATTATTTGATGTCAAAAGAATTTATTCTCTATTCAGATAACCATGCTTTGCAGTTTATCATGCAGCAACCAAAGCTCAGCTAGAGACATGCTAAATGGGTGGAATATCTTCAAAGCTTTCATTTTGTGTTGAAGCATATAACTGGACAATCAAACAAAGTTGCAGATGCCTTAAGTAGAAGGAATGTTTTGTTGCAGGAAAGTCAAATCCAAGTGGTGGGTTTTGATTTTCTCAAGGAGTTATACGAAAATGATTCAGATTTTAAAGAGGCATTTGAAGCTTGCAGGAATCCAGCTTTGGCAGATAGGAGCAAGTGGTTGGATTATTTTCTACGGGATGGTTTGTTGTTCAGGAAAAATCAGCTGTGCATACCAGTCTGTTCGATGAGGGAAAATTTAATCAAAGAAAAGCATAGTGGAGGACTTGCAGGTCATTTTGGTATAGAGAAGACTTTGGAGCAGCTCAACAGGTTTTATTTCTGGCCAAGAATGAAATCTGAGGTAGAGAAGTATGTAAGAAATTGTAAGGTTTGCAAGTATGCAAAAGGAAGAAGCCAGAATACCAGATTATATATTCCATTGCCCATTCCAAATAGGCCTTGGGATATGATAAGCATGGATTTTGTGTTGGGATTGCCAAAAACTCAAAGAGGGTATGATTCAATCTTTGTTGTAGTAGATAGATTTTCAAAAATGGCACACTTTATTCCCTGTTATAAAACTAGTGATGCTTCTCACATTGCTAACTTGTATTTTAAAGAAATTGTAAGATTGCATGGGTTGCCCAAAAGCATTGTTTCAGACAGGGATTCAAAGTTTGTGGGGCATTTCTGGAGAACATTATGGAAGAAGTTGGGAACTAAGCTAAGTTTCAGCTCAGCCTATCATCCTCAGACTGATGGACAGACTGAAGTTGTGAACAGAATTTTAGGCAATCTTTTGAGGAGCCTTACTGCGGAGCATCCAAATCAATGGGATCAAGTATTGCCACAAGTTGAGTATGCATATAATGATTCGCCAAACAGGAGTACAGGATAGATCCCATTCCATATTGTTTATGGAATGCATCCTAGAGGAATATCTGAACTAAGAAATTTGGGGAAAGAAGAAATGAGGAGTGCAGAAGGTGAAGACTTTTCTTCCAGGATGCAATCAATTCATGAATAGGTGAAACAGTAGCTGCAAGATAGCAACATCAAGTACAAAACCAGAGCAGACATGAAGAGAAGAGAAGTGAATTTTGAAGATGGAGACTTGGTGTTAGCACATCTCAGGAAGGAAAGATTTCCAAAAGGTGAATATAATAAGTTGAAGTCTAAGAAAATTGGACCATGCAAGATACTGAGGAAGTTCTATGCAAATGCTTATGAGATTGAATTGCCACCTGGTGTGGGAGTATCACCAATTTTTAATGTTGCAGACTTGTATAAATATGAAGATAAAGCTACAGATGATGCAATACAGGATCAAGAGACTACAGAGGTTAACTGGGTAAAATAGCTGCCCACAGTAAGGAATTTACAGCCAGAAAGAATTCTAGACAAGCAGGTGCACAAGAAGACAAGGAAACGAGAATACTTCCAGTATCTGGTCAAATGGAAAGGACAGCCAATCACTGAAGCTACTTGGGCTACAAAATATGTTCTACAGAAACTGAGCAAATCTGTAGACCAGCTCATGGACAGGAGCCCATGAAGATTTTTGTCCTCAGGAGTCTGATGGAGGAGCATCTGATTCAGAGGAAAAATCTTCTGATTTATTCCACAAAAAAATCAAAAAAATCTACAGGCAAGGAGTGGGATCCTAAGCCTGTTGTTTCTATGTTTTTTCTAGCTAAATTTAGAAAATAGATAGGGAATAAAACATGCCATCTTTTTCTAGATAGGATTAGTATAAGGCATGCTAGATTAGTGTTGAGAAAAAAACAAAGAAAAGCTAAGATTACTATGTATTTCTACTTTCTATATGTAACTGCTTTCGTAATAAGGCAGCTATGGATAAGAAGGAAAAAATGAAAAAACTCAGCCGCCAAGTAGGAAAGATTTCTTTTCAGGTAAGAGTCTAGAATTATAAATTTTTTTATGCATGAAACAATGGGAAAAGTTGAATGTATTAGCAGCTCTTCAAAGGAAAAAAGGACAGAGTGTCTTGGATGAAAAGGAGAGCGTGGACCTGTGCAAAACATATATTGTTTAACTATGTAAAAAAAGATTATTCCTCGTTGTTCGTAATTGGGTGATTGAATAAAAACGATTTAGAGGTGTTTTACAAAACCTGCGGTGTCAACTCTATGTATGTATGCCTGTAGAGTTTAATTGGAACGCTGTAGCAGTTCCATTGGGAGACTGCGTTAGCTAATATATACCGTGGCTACTAAATAACCCATATTCATTACACTATCCAACGAATTTCAATTCGCTGCTGCCATACTTTGAATAGTGTGTATTGGTTGATGTTAAATAGTGTGGTTGTGGAATTGAATTAAATGTTGCACGCTGTATGCTGTTGGGAAACTCATTGTATGGTGTATTGAATTGGTTATAAAAGCGTTGACAACGTTGTGCGCCCACCGCTTGTATGATATACTGTTATAACCTTCAGTTGTTTGTGTTATAAGAACGCTATGCGCCAATTCTATATGTACACTGTTCCATTCATGAAACAGGGAGTAGATAAAGCCATTGCAGCAAGCGGAAATATTAGTTGTTTGTGACAATAATTATTAGCTTTCCATTATTACACAAGGAGAAGATTTCATGATTGATGACCTCAGGGAATTGGAAAAAGACCAAACCGGAGACATAGAAGATATTGCAATCAAACTAGGAAGATTATCATTGGAACCAGCAAGCAGTCCATCACGAAGATTGTCTCTTTGTCCAACGTCACATTGTGATAAAGATTGTCTCAATATGATAATCAACCATGGTCAATCATCGTCAAGCATGGCCATTCATGGCCAAACATGGTCCAACATCACATTATAAGAATTATTGTCTCAATATGAAAATCGGTCGTGTCAACCATCTTCAATCATGGTCTACCATGGTCAAATGCGCATTGTGACAAATATTGTCTCAAATGAAAATCAATCATGGTCAGTTGTGGCCAACCGTGGTCAATATGAAAATCAACCATGGTCCAACGTCCCATTGCCACAAATATGTCTCAATGTGAAAATAAACCATTCTTAATCACATTCAACCATGGTCAATAATCATGGTCACGTTGTGACCAAGATGGTCTCTTGGTCCAATGTCACATTATGAAAACCATGGTCAAATATGGTACAACATCACATTGGGACAAAGATTGTCTCATTATGAAAATCAACCATGGTCATGCATGGTCCAACATCACATTATGACAAATATTTTCTCAATATGAAAATCAACCATGTTCAATCATGGTTCAACATCTCATTGACAAAGATCGTCTCAATATGTAAATCAATCATGGTCGATCATGTTTATTTTAATGTTTATAATATTTTTCTTAGTGTTTATATACATTGGGTTTATAATAGTAGTCTCTTGGATTTAATATTGTTCCCTTGGGGTCTTAGTATTAATCCCTTCATTTTATTATTCATTTGGGTTTCTCATATTAATCCCTTGTGTTTATTATTCCCTTATGTTTATAATATCGATCATGGTAAACCATTGTTAATCATAGCAAATCATGCTTGAATGTCACATTGTGACAAGGATTGTCTCACCATGAAAATAAATAATAATCCCTTGGGTTTTATTATTCCTTTGGGTTTATTATATCAATCCCTTGGGTATATTATTCCCTTGGGTTTATATTATTAGTCCCTTTTGTTTAATAGTATTCCCTTTGGTTCATAATCCCTTAGGGTTTTAGTATTAATCCCTTGGGTTTATAATATCAATTGCTTGGGATAATTATTCCTAAGTCAAACATGGTTTATTATGATGTCGACCATGGTCCAACATGGAATTGTGATAAGGATTGTCTCAATATGAATATCAATGATAGTCGATCATGTTTATTTCAATGTTTATAATATTTATCTTAGGGTTTATATACATTGGGTTTATAATATTAGTCCCTTGGGTTTAATATTATTCCCTTGGGTTCATAATCCCTTGGGATCTTAGTATTAATCCTTTGGGTTTACTATTCCCTTAGGTTTATAATATCAATCAAGGTCAACCATTGTCAATCATAGCCAACCATGGTCAACCATGTTTGAATGTTGCATTGTGACAAGGATTGTCTCACGATCAAAATAAACCATGTTTGTTTTATGTTTGTAGTATTTATATTTGGGTTTATAATATTAGTCCTTTGGGCTTAATATTATTCCCATAGGTTCATAATCCCTTCAAGTTTTAGTATTAATCCATTGGGCTTAATATTATTCCCTTGGGTTCATAGTCCCTACGGGTTTTAGTATTAATCCCTTCGGGTTTTAGTATTAATCCATTGGGATTTTAGTATTAATGTAAATAGGTTGGGTTTACTATTCCCTCAGATTTATAATATGAAAATCAATGATGGTGGATCATGTTTATTTTAATGTTTATAATATTTGTCTTGGGGTTTATATATGTTGGTTTTATAATATTAGTCCCTTGAATTTAATATTATCCCCTTGGGTTCATAATCCCTTGGGGTCTTAGTATTAATCCCTTCATTTTATTATTCTTTGGGTTTCTCATATTAATAGCTTGGGTTTATTATTCCCTTAGGTTTATAATATCCAACATGGTAAACCATTGTCAATCATAGCCAACCACGGTCAACCATGCTTGAATGTCATAGTGTGACAAGGATTGTCTCAACATGAAAATAAATAATAATCCCTTGGGTTTATTATTCCTATGGGTTTATTATATCAATCTCTTGGGTTTTTTATTCCCTTGGTTTTATATTATGAGTCCCTTTTGTTTAATAGTATTCCCTTTGGTTCATAATCACTTTGGATTTAGTATTAATCCCTTGGGTTTATAATATCAATCGCTTGGGTTTATTATTCCTGAGTCAAACATAGTTTATTATGATGTCGACCATGGTCTGACATAGAATTGTGATAAGGATTGTCTCAATATGAAAATCAATGATGGTACATCATGTTTATTTCAATGTTTATAATATTTGTGTTATGGTTTGTAGTATTTATATTTGGGTTTACCAATGTTTGGTTTATAATATTAGTCCCATGCTTGAATGTCACATTTTGACAAAGATTGTCGCGCCATGAAAATAAAACATGTTTCTTTTAGAGTTTGTAATATTTATATTTGGGTTTACGAATATTGGGTTTATAATATTAGTCCCTTGAGCTTAATATTGTTACCTTGGGTTCATAATCCCTTGGGGTTTTAGTATTACTCCCTTCAGTTTATTATTCATTTGGGTTTATAATATCAAAATTTGGGTTTTTTTATTCCCTTAGGTTTATAATATAAATTGTAGCCAAACATGGTGAACCATGTTTGAATGTCGCATTGTGACAAGGATTGCCTCACCATCAAAATAAACTATGTTTATTTTAGTGTTTGTACTATTGATATTTGCCTTTACTCAATGTGAAGTTTATAATATTAGTCCCATGGGTTTAATATTATTCCTTTGGCTTGATAATCCCTTGGGTTTAAGTATTTACCCCTTGCGTTTATTATTCATTTGGGTTTATAATATCAATCCCTTGGGTTTATTATTCCCTTTGGTTGATAATATAAATCATGGTAAACCATCGTCAATCATAGCCAAACCTCGTTAACCATGCTTGAATGTCACAATGTGACAAGAATTGTGTCACTGTCAAAATAAACCATGTTTATTTTAGTATTTGTAGTATTTATATTTGGGTTTACCAAAGTTGGTTTTATTATATTAGTCCCCTGGTTGAATGTCACATTTTGACAAAGATTGACTCACCATGAAAATAAACCATGTTTATTTTAGTGTTTGTAGTGTTTATATTTGGGTTTAACAATGTTGGGTTTATAATATTAGTCCCATGGTTTTGATATTATTCCCTTGGGTTCATATTCCCTTAGGGTTTTTGTATTAATCCACTGTAAACCATTGTCAATCATAGCCAAACATGGTCAACCATGGTTGAATGTCGCATTGTGACAAGAATTGTCTCACCATCAAAATAAACCATGTTTATTTTAGTGTTTGTAGTATTTATATTTTGGTTTACCAATGTTGGGTTTATAATATTAGTCCCATGCTTGAATGTCACATTTTGACAAAGATTGTCTCACCATGAAAATAAAACATGTTTATTTTAATGTTTCTAATATTTATATTTGGGTTTATGAATATTGGGCTTATAATATTAGTCCCTTGGGCTTAATATTATTCCCTTGGGTTCATAATCCCTTGGGATTTTAGTATTAATCCCTTGGGATTTTTGTATTAAGGTAAATAGGTTGGGTTTACTCCCTTAGGTTTATAATATGAAAATCAATGATGGTCGATCATGTTTATTTTAATGTTTACAATATTTGCCTTGGGGTTTATATACGTTGGGTTTATAATATTAGTCCCTTTGATTTAATATTATTCCCTTGGGTCTTAGTATTAATCCCTTCATTTTATTATTCCTTTGGGTTTCTCGTATTAATCCCTTGGGTTTATTATTCCCTTAGGTTTATAATATCCATCATGGTAAACCAGTGTCAATCATAGCCAACCATGGTCAACCATGCTTGAATGTCACATTATGACAAGGATTGCTTGAACATGAAAATAAATAATAACCCCTTGGGTTTACTATTCCTTTGGGTTTATTATTTCAATCCCTTGGGTTTTTTATTCCCTTGGTTTTATATTATGAGTCCCTTTTGTTTAATAGTATTCCCTCTAGTTCATAATCCCCTTGGGGTTTAGTATTAATCCCTTGGGTTTATAATATCAATCACTTGGGTTTATTATTCCTCAGTCAAACAATGTTTATTATGATGTTGACCATGGTCCGACATGGAATTGTGATAAGGATTGTCTCAATATGAAAAATCAATGATGGTACATCATGTTTATTTTAATGTTTATAATATTTGTCTTAGGGTTTGTAGTATTTATATTTGGGTTTACCAATGTTGGGTTTATCATATTAGTCCCATGCTTGAATGTCACATTTTGGAAAATATTATCTCGCCATGAAAATAAAAAATGTTTATTTTAGTGTTTCTAATATTTATATTTGGGTTGACGAACATTGGGTTTATAATATTAGTCCCTTGGGCTTAATATTGTTCCCTTGGGTTCATATTCCCTTGGGGTTTTAGTATTACTCCCTTCGGTTTATTATTCATTTGGGTTTAAATATCAAAATTTGGGATTTTTTATTCCCTTAGGTTTGTAATATAAATCATATCCAAACATGGTGAACCATGTTTTAATGTCGCATTGTGACAAGGATTGTCTGACCATCAAAATAAACTATGCTTATTTTAGTGTTTGTAGTATTGATATTTGCCTTTACTCGATGTGAAGTTTATAATATTAGTCCCATGGATTTAATATTATTCCCTTGGCTTCATAATCCCTTGGATTTTAATATTTATCCCTTGGGTTTATTATTCCCCTTGGTTGATAATATAAATCATGGTAAACCATTGTCAATTATAGCCAAACATTGTTAACCATGGTTGAATGTCGCATTGTGACAAGAATTGTCTCATCGTCAAAATAAACCATGTTTATTTTAGTATTTGTAGTATTTATATTTGGGTTTACCAATGTTGGTTATATTACATTAGTCCCTTGGTTGAATGCCACATTTTGACAAAGATTGTCTCACCATGAAAATAAACCATGTTTATTTTAGTGTTTGTAGTGTTTATATTTGGGTTTAACAATGTTGGGTTTATAATATTAGTCCCATGGACAAAATATTATTCCCTTGGGTTCATAATCCCTTGGGGTTTTTGTAGTAATCCATTGTAAACCATTGTCAATCATAGCCAAACATGGTCAACCATGGTTGAATGTTGCATCGTGACAAGAATTGTCTCACCATCAAAATAAACCATGTTTATTTTAGTGTTTGTAGTATTTATATTTGGGTTTACCATTGTTGGGTTTATAATATTAGTCCCATGCTTGAATGTCACATTTTGACAAGATTGTCTCACCATGAAAATATAACATGTTTATTTTAGTATTTGTAATATTTATATTTGGGTTTACAAATATTGGGTTTATAATATTAGTCCCTTGTGCTTAATATTAATCCCTTGAATTCATAATCCCTTGGGGTTTTAGTATTAATCCCTTGGGCTTAATATTATTCCCTTGGGTTCATAGTCACTAGGGGTTTTAGTATTAGTCCCTTGGGGTTTTAGTATTAATCCCTTGGGATTTTAGTATTAATGCAAATAAGTTGGGTTTACTATTCCCTTAGGTTTATAGTATGAAAATCAATGATGGTAGATCATGTTTATGTTAATGTTTATAATATTTTTCTTCAAGTTTATATATGTTGGGTTTATAATATTAGTCCCTTAGATTTAATATTATTCCCTTGGGTTCATAATCCCTTGGAGTCTTATTATTAATCCCTTTGTTTTATTATTCCTTTGGGTTTCTCATATTAATCCCATGGGTTTATTATTCCATTAGGTTTATAATATCCATCATGGTAAACCATTGTCAATCATAGCCAAACATGGTCAACCATGCTTGAATGTCACATTGTGATAAGGATTGTCTCACCATGAAAATAAATAATAATCCCTTGGGTTTATTATTCCTTTGGGTTTATTATATCAATCCCTTGGGTTTTTTATTTCCTTGGTTTTATGTTATGAGTCCCTTTTGTTTAATAGTATTCCCCTTGGTTCATCATCCGTTGGGGTTTAGTATTAATCCCTTGGGTTTATAATATCAATCGCTTGGGTTTATTATTCCTGAGTCAAACATGGTTTATTATGATGTCGACCATGGTCCGACATGGAATTGTGATAAGGATTGTCTCAATATGAAAATCAATGATGGTACATCATGTTTATTTCAATGTTTATAATATTTGTCTTATGGTTTGTAGTATTTATATTTGGGTTTACCAATGTTGGGTTTATAATATAAGTCCCATGCTTGAATGTCACATGTTGGCAAAGATTGACTCGCCATGAAAATAAAACATGTTTATTTTAGTGTTTGTAATATTTATATTTGGGTTTACGAATAATGGGTTTATAATATTAGTGCCGTGGACTTAATATTGTTCCCTTGTGTTCACATTCCCTTGGGGTTTTAATATTACTCCCTTCGGTTTATTATTCATTTGGGTTTATAATATCAAAATTTGGGTTTTTTTATACCATTAGGTTTATAATATAAATCATAGCCAAACATGGCGAACCATGTTTTAATGTCGCATTATGAGAAGGATTGTCTCACCATCAAAATAAACTACGTTTATTTTAGTGTTTGTAGTATTGATATTTGCCTTTACTCGATGTGAAGTTTATAATATTTGTGATCCGGATTTAAATAAGAACGCAATAAAATACAGAGATAACCATATACACAAAGATGCAGCGGAAATAATGCTTCATTTCATTAATGGAAAATACCGAAATATGCTTACAACCAGAAATGGAAATAAACCAGCTAGGGCGATGGTAGCTTATCTCTGAGAAGAGATGTGGCGGCTACATGCCTTTGAACTGTTCTGAACTGTATTACAATGAGGCTCGAAGGCCTATTTATTTTTGAGAAACAATGGAAAACCCTTCACATTCCAAAACCTAACCCTAGAAGAT
>APFE030031400.1:0-88172 GCA_000404065.3 Pinus taeda
ACAGGGATCCAGTGGGCAGGGATCAGGAGGATCAGGAGGATCTGGAGGTACATCTATGAGGATGTCAGGTCCATCAGTGAGCAGTGGCTCACTGAGCCAGAGGGGTGGTGCTCCGAGCAGTTCACTAGGGAGTCCACCGATGGACAGTTCACACGGTACCTCAGCTTCTACAGGTTCAGGTGCAGGCAAGAGGACAGCAGACAGACAGTCAGGAGTTCAGGCTACTGATGGTGATGAGGAGGAGGAGTTTCATTCTCCTATGGGAGAAGCATGCTCAGGGAAGAGGAAGCCCAAGTGGCTTCAGGACACCTTGAGAGATGCCACATCTGTTGCTGAGCCAAAGAGGCCGGTCAGAGAGAGTAGACCACCTAAGAGATTTTGTAGCTATATGGCGATGGTTACCAGCATCCTTGACTCTGAGCCTTCTAGCTATGAGGAGGCAGCTAGCCAGCAGGTCTGGAGAGAGGCCATGCATGAGGAGTATTCTTCTATCATGAAGAATGATGTTTGGGAGGTGGTGCCAAGGCCTGAGGGCAAGTCCGTGGTTACTTCCAGATGGCTTTACAAAGTAAAGCATGTTGCAGATGGCAGCATTGAGAAATTCAAAGCGAGGTTTGTGGCTAGAGGGTTCTCCCAGGTAGAGGGAGTTGATTATGAGGAGACCTTCGCTCCCGTGGCTCGATATACTTCAATTCGCTCCATTATATCGATAGCAGCAGAGATGGGTTGGAAGATCCACCAGATGGATGTGAAGACTGCATTTCTCAATGGCTTCATACAGGAGGAGGTGTACATTGAGCAGCCACAGGGCTTTGAGGTGCATGGGAAGGAGTCCCACATATGCAGACTGAAGAAGGCCCTTTATGGCCTGAAGCAAGCTCCCAGAGCTTGGTACTCCAGGATAGATACTTATTTGCAGGGGATGGGTTTCACAAAGAGTGAGGTAGATCCGAACCTTTACTTTATTGTGATAGGTGAGGAGCCTCTCAATCTGGTGCTATATGTATGTTGAGGAGCCTATGGAACCAAGGTGATGGCCAATCATTGGGGTGAAGAGCTTGTTGAATGTATGTTTATGGGAAAGGGCATTTAACTACATGGGAGAAATAAGGAGAAACTGAAAACCGGGGTGGGAAAACAAAATTTTTTACATCCAGGAGAACTTTTTCTCCATGATGAGCCTCAGTGAGCAGCCAACAACTCCTTGATGCCTCCTACTAGCTCATTGTGCCATTTCTCTGCCATCTGAGCCAGCGATGTGGTCCCTCACCCACTTGTATTGATCGTATGTTTGAAGGTGGGCCTCCCGAATGTAAAGGTATGTCTTGTCATTTGGTAATTGAGTATTGAGTTTACTTATCATGGATACTTCTTGGTATGGATTGATGGGAGGATTTGGCGTAAAGAGTGGGCTTAGTTTGTGCTCTTGTCCCCTTAATATCTTTTGGTTGTTACCCTTGTATCTTAGTCTTGTGGGATCTCCTTTATTGACCATTTGTTCTAGGGTGGTACTACTTGCGAAACCCCGACTTTGTGTCTGTGGTCCCGCTCCTTTATCTGCACATATTACTCCCTTTCCACTCACTATACCCCCATTCATCTTTTCTCCCACCTGGGTCCACATTCCCATTCTGGGTCCACATAGGGCTAGCCTCCCTATCCCCTTGCCCCCACCTTGGGTTAGGCCTAGAATGATGCCCAGAGGGTGAAGCAATTAAAAGAAAAAGTGAAAAGCATAAATGGCCACATTTAACAGGAAATTGTACCACAAAATACAAAAGATGGTCGCGACAAAAATAATTAGCACGTGGGCAAAAGCCATTACATGAGCTCTACCCCAATGATTGGCCATCACCTTGGTTCCATAGGCCCTAGATGAGCCTCCTTTATCATTCAGGAACCCATGATTATCCCAACCCCTGGAGGGCAATGAAACGCCCTACTTTATAGGGGGTAATCACTACTATATCTTACACATCATGCTGTTGTCCTTTGAGCCTTGAGTAGTTAATTGAAGAAAATTCATAAAAGGCAAAAGGTATATGAAGAATGGTGGAAAAATCAAGGCTGGGGCACCTCATATACCACCATTGCTCCCTCCTATACATTACATACTCAGGTGTGGGCTTACCCTTATCTAGCTACCCCTATGCCCCACTATGTGGCATAGGATTGCCCCTCTCATTCCCTATTCCATGCCACTTATTTGTCTTTTTCCACCCCCATTAGAGGGATGTACCTTGACATACTATCCCCTTTAAGGGCTAAACCACCTAATAAGGTACATGGCTAACTCCCTTTGGAGCTTGGAGACACTAGTACATGCCAAAGCCCACTACGGAAGGACACACCATTATGAAGTACCCACGTTGTTATCCATGATTTGTAAGCTTTTTACCCAATTATTTTAATGACTGGTTGTACTGGAAGCCTAGGGGACGCATTGGATCTTATGCAGGATTACAGGTGGTTTCCATTTGGGTTTGGTTTCCCTATATGGGATCCTAACCCCTAGAGGTCTACATTGGCCCATGTAGGGTGTGCATAGAGAGCCATGGGCCTCCACAGTAACAGAAAACACTCCACGGATCTTCATGGATGCTCAGAGATTACTAGCAATCCAATTTTGGGATCATGATGATATGCTTGGTACATTATACCCAACAGGTCCCCACAGGAGGCCCACACTCTTGACATGTGTCCCAGGACTTGTATGATGTCATGGCAGCATTCATTCCACCACTTGGACCCTTTGTAGAGGATCTCATATGGAGACCCATGGGGTCATCTATGTGCCCTCATACCCAATGGGAGCACCACAGGTCTACTACTCGGGGAACAAGGGGTCACCCCCTTGTCCATCATATTTCAAAGATTTTATTCCTCAATATGGCACTTAAGGATATTATTGAGCCTTTAGATGGTCCTATGACATGCACATATTATTATCTGGCCCCTTGTGAGGCTTATTTTTACACTTATGAGCTAGTTTGGTGGGCTTGTCGAAAATAGGGGTTTTATTTACACATTAATTTATCATTAGGGGCTAATGTAGGCCCATAGGCTAATTTCAACTCCTTAGGAGGCTATATATTGATGTTAGATACACTCATTTGTATCATCACTTGACTTGGGATCTCTCTAATCATAGAGAATTTCACATTTTTTCCTTGGTGGATATTTTTTTGGAGATGGATGAATTTTGATGTATGGATTTGGGCTAATTCTCTTGCCTTGGAGCTTTATTGTGCAAACAAAATACTGGGTTGGATATACTCTATAACGTTGTAAGCAAAATTTAATGTTATTATTTTTGTCGCTGCATATTGCTAAAATTAGGGCTAGTTGCTGCATTATTGAAATGTGGAATTGAGCATGTTTTTTCAGCTTATTAAATGTATGGGGCAATGTTATATGAATGAAATGTCCTAGAGATTATTTTTCTTGAAAAGCTTGCATTATTTTCTTTGAAGTATAAATGCTTGAATGCCACTTTTCTTTTCTTTCTCTCAACATTGGACTAAGTTGAGTTTTTGGGCCTTCTTGATCAAGAAACACAGTTCTCACTCATCATTATCCTTGACCCCATATCCCCAAGTGAACTAGGCACCGATCCCTCAAAAAAGGTGATCGTTTCAACCCTCTTTTAACCATTTTCCCCAAGTCCAGCCCCATTAGGTCACCTAGGGCATTAATTTCCTGAGAATTGACCCAAGAAAAATTTTGATCTCCTATAGGCTACTGCGCTGGTGGGTTCCCTCCCTCTCCTCCAAATTTGAGACAATTCTAACGTTGGAATCTTCGGGAATCTCAAGCCCTAGGTCTAGGATCGAATTGTGCCTAGGCATCCCCAAGGCTAGACCTCAATAGGATCAATTCAACCTTTTGAAGAAAGTATTCTTGTTTGGTCCTTTCCCCTCACCTTGTCCAGGATAGGAACATCATTGGTTGCTACATTCCATTCCCGAACCTGGGTTGGGTCCAGTTGATCTCATGTGGTCCCACTTCTCAATAAAGAGTATTTGTCAAGGACCATTTGGGAATCCAAGTTTCCCAAGGATTATAGGGATTGAGAAACTTGTTCATAAGCCTATCCTTTCTCCCTCAACCCTCCAATCCTCACCCCTTATCCCTGGTGGACCAAGTCCCTTGCTTAAAGAGCAAGCAAGCTCCATTCTTCACTTCATCCTTGGGAAAGGGTTCTTAGGGCCACATCTCACCTATCCATTGACATATACTTTACAAGTGAATCCCTACACTACTGAGACTCCTCCCATCAGTGAAAGTTCGTAAATAGCAGGGAGACTTAGTTGTGGTGACAATGGGCTAAGCCTCCACAGTCGCTCTTAACCTAGTAGTTTCCCTCTTAGGAACTCTTTTTGGTCCCCTGTTGGTTTGAGTGGTAACACACCCCTTGTAACTTTGCTAACATTTGAGGTTATCCAAATTACTTTCCTGACAATGGCCTTTAGGAGTTGCCTTCTTTCCAAGGAAATAACGCAGATAGTGGTACGACTCATCTAAATGATTTTATGTTTTGGTTGGGTAAATATGCTAGAGGTGCTGACTATAATCGTGAAGATGTAAAGATGAGCCTCTTTGTTCTTTCCTTAGAGGAAGATGCTTTAGATTGGTTTACAGAAAAGCCTGATAATTCGTTTAATTCATTGCAATCGATTATTAATGCCTTTAAGGACAAGTATGGAGACAAGGGAGAAGACATCTTATTAAAGCTATCAACGTCATAGAGAAGAAAGAAAATGAAACTGTAGAGGAATTTAATAAGAGGTTTAATGGTATTATTAAAGAATTACCTCAAGATTATAGACCTCTTGTCAAGTCTCTTTTGGATTTTTATATTGATGCCTTTGATGCTGATACTTCTTATGAGTTGAGATGTGCTAAACTTAATGATTATAAGGCTGCCTAGGTTTTAGCTAAGGAAATTGAAAAAGATAAGAAAGCATCTAGGAAGTTTGAAATTCCAGGTTTTGATGGGGGTTTGAGTAGATTGAAAGAATCTAATGGAAAAGAAATTAAAGAATCTGATGATGACCCTATGCAGAAATTGATGCAAAAACTTGAAAGCATGGAACTAAATCAAACAAAGTTAATATCTAATCATGCTAATGAAATAAGTGCCTTGCAGGCTAGGTTGGTTGAAATGGAAGGATCTCAAGCACATAATTTCCAACCTAGAAATAATAATAATCGAAATAATAATGCTTGGCAGAAGAAAGGTCCATCTAATGAGTAGAGACCACCAAATCCACTTGAATCTACCAATCTTGCAGATGAAACTCTGCCTTATTGTAGGGCTTGTGATGCTCTTCATGAAGAAGCTACTTGCCACGTTGTCAAAATAATCTTAGATAGTAGAATGGAAAGAACGAGCAATCAAATTAATTTTGTTGGTAAGGAATTTCACTCGCCTATAGAAGATCATGAGCATCCTATTAAGGAATTAACTCAGAAAATTAAGGACATGCAACTCAATCATACACATGATTCAGAATATGAAAGTTAACCAGATCAATCTTCAAAATAGGATAGAAGTTGTGGAAGCAGATCATGACAAAGCCAGGGCTTCCATGCAAAATTGTGTACTTGTCATGAGAGCAAAACATGCTAAGGAAATGGAAATCATGAAATCTAATCATGACAGAGAAATGAGCTCTATGCAAAATTGCTTGATGGCCATGAAAGCGAATAATGATAAAGTGATAAAGGCTATGGAAGAAAGTCATGCCGGGAAATCTATGCTATGAAAATTAAGCATTCTAAGCATATGATTGATATTCAAAATAAGTTGGACAAAATGGAAGGATCACATAAACAAAAGTTCCAACTTAGGTCAAATAATAAAGAAATGTCAACAGATTATAGGCCTCCTTGTTTGCTATAGCAAAACTTCATCTTATTATGAGGAGGTCATTTGTTCCATTGAAAAGTGGCTAATTGAAGGTGACCCGAAAAAAGGAAATTGAAAAGGATCAAGTTAAAACTATTGGGAAAAATCAAGGAATTAGCCTTAGTCATAACACTTGTGGGACTAATCCATTGTTCCTTACAGAACAAGCGCAGAATAAAGAAAGGTAAACATGTTACAAAATTTTTTGATGCTCCAAAGTTTTCCCCTAAGCATTTCCATGATTATGCAGGAAGGTTTACTTTGATCAAATCATCACCAACACCATGGTCTACCGAGAAGAAAAGCAGAAAAGAAGAAGGAAGAAACTTGATAAACCTGATGCTCATATACAACACAACATTGAGATGGGTCAGAGTCCTAAAATCTTCAGAATTGCACATGGCACATCAGAGAAACAACCCATTGATTTCCCTGAAAGTCGGCAAATGCTCAGTGTGCACTATGTTGAAGACATCCAATACCATGGGGCATTTCTATATTGTATTTCTAACCCTACTCCTTGTCATTTCTTTCTATAGTTAAAGAAGTTTTCATTTCAGGATTCTGTTTCATAGATAAAAATTTCATTTTTGTCTTTAGATTACATTTTCGTTTCATGTTGGTAGAGGTTCTATTTCAGGTACTTAATGTTATATGATGATTTTTGGATTATATTTGGATGGATGCTACTGATATGAACTTGTGTTGTGCTTGGGTGCAGATTTTGGATTCTCACATTCCTTCAGTGAAGAAACGTGCCCCTAAGTAGAGCCAGATGTTGACCACTTTGAGTTAACTACCCTATAGCAGTACATTTTTTCGCAAAGGGATTCCATCATGTTTGAGCATTCAGATTATCCTGGATTCATCATCAACAATCATCAGTTTGTCAGAGTTGTAAACCCATTCTGTATAATTTTAATGTAAATGATGCTAATAGGACCATATATGTATGTAACAACCTAGGTAAGCCTATTATTTTGGTGACGAATTTCATCCTAGGAGGATTTTTGTCTCACTGATTCATTTGTGTGTCTAAACACGGATGATCGACAGAGTATTTCCCTCCAGCTTCACCCCAAAGCTAAGGTGGAATTTATTGTCAAGATCTTAGGTGAGTATTAGTGTTTTAGTAGAATATTTTGTAAAAGTGATTTGGGAATAATTCAAGCTAATTGGCTAAATTATTTTATTACAAATCACTTGGTCTACTAGATCATATTGAGTCACAGAATTTAGTAATATATTGAGGGTCTATAATGAATGGGTGTTCCCCCTTTAAGAGTTGAAATTGTAATATCTTGATGTAAAAAATATTTTGGTTCATGGTCTCTCACAATGTTACTTGGGAGCGGGAGCGAAAGCCAGGAGCGGGAGTGAAAATGGGAGCGGGAGCGACATTTTCAGAAGCTCCCGTTTGGGAGCGAATCCCGGAGCGATTTTTAAAAATATATATTATATATATATATATATTATTATATTATTTTTTTAATTTTTTGATACATATATGTTTCGACACATGTAGAATGATGATTAGATATAAAAAACATAAAAAAACATAGATTGATCATTGACCATTCACATCAATCATCTAGAAGTTATAATCTTCATCAACCATGTCCACAAGTTAGTAACATACATATTACAATTGCAACATATTGAGTCTCTTGAATCGTGATTCATCAAATTCAATCTTAAAGTTTCAACTTCAAGCTTTCAAAATTGAAAATTCAATATATAACATTTATCATCATTGATCACCAAAGCTGTACTTGTAAGCTAAGTTTAACCATTACAAGAAATAATATCTTAGATATTTTTAAGTTCTAACTTCTAATTGTTAACATGAAATGAAATGTTATAAAATGAAACATGAATAATGAAATGAAATGAAACAACTTTAGTCTTTCACGAATCATCATATTCATAATTCACAATCATTACCAATGAGTTATAATTGCCAACTTCAAACTTCAAATTTTCATTGTCATAGTCATATATTGTTTACAAAAAATATCATTATGATATGAAAGAGTCAAGAGTCAAGAGTCAAGGACTCAAGACTCAACAGTTATGAAAACTAATAGAAACTAGAAAAGATAAGTAAGCTATAAAGCTACATGTGGCCCTCGCCACGAGAGTCTCGAGGAGTATAAGAAGGTCGTGGTGGTCTTCTAGGAGTCTCCCACACAGACCGATGACCAGAACTAGAAGGCACATGCCCTCCACGTGAGGGTGTAGATGGAGGTGGCGACAACAAAGGAACAAGACTCAGAACTCTAGCACTACTACTGGATGGTGGAGGTGGCATGGCTGCTGCAACTACTTCATCTTCATCCCTTATAAGTTCCTCTTCTAGTTCTTCAAGATGTATAGTGCCATCCTCCAAATTGTCTTCCTTTGGGTGGTTGTCCCAAATTTTATATGTGGGATCCTCATAAGCCCGATCACAGTAATGACTCAACAACCTCAAGTTGTAGTGCACATATACCAAGCTTTCTGCCCGATTTTCATTGAGTCTGTTTCTTTTCACATTATGTATGAAGCTATAGGTGCTCCAACATCTCTCTGCAGAAGAAGTATTTACAACCTGTGATAGAACTTTTTTTGCCAATTTTGGCAAAAGTTCCTGGCCGCCATATGTTTCCCACCATGTGAGAGAATCAAATCTGTCTCTGTCTTCTATTGCATGGAAGTTACCAAACAAATCAGTGCCACTGAAGTATTTGCCTATTTCAAGGCGCACAACTGCACATTCCTCCTTGTTAGTGCAAATATCCACTAGTTACTTCTGCATCTAAATGGGGTTTGGTCCTAATCCCACCCCTTGGTGCAGGGTGGCCCAACCAAGATGTAGATTAGTATTTTGGCGTAAGGATATATGCCAAGCAATGTAGTGGAAGATTAAGTCTATTCCACCATTCACATACACAATCGTGAATCAATTTGTATGAGTCGGGATCTCTGTTATGAACACTATCTTTTATTTGCCCCAACATGGTATCCATCGACTCATACACCTCGCCAATCACTGGTTTGTTTGTATCTGCAAATCGAATCATGTGATAAATGGGCTTGGTGAAATCCAATACTTGCCTCACACTTGTCCAAAACTGACCATCAAGAGCGGCCTCCTCCACTAGTTCAAAACCTCGCCTGTCAGTTGCATTTGTAGCCCTTTCCTTTAATACCTGCCAATGTGGACTTGATACCATGCTAGCCAATGACTCTCTTACCTTCAAAGGCGCCTGAAGGTGAGGTAATAGCTACCAAATCTAGTCTTCGCAATCTTCAACAACTCCAATCTTGAGTGACTGCGGAAAAGGCCATGGGTATTGCTATGATTTGTAATAAATTTTATCATTTGCTTGCCTTTCTTGTACAAATCACCAATCCATTTGTATTGTGCATTTTTGTTCTTGACAACATCATGCATCAGAAGGTTCAATGTGTGAACCAAACAGCCAGACCAAAATATGTTGGGGTATTTATCGTCAATAATTGCTCCCGCTGCCTTACAATTAGGAGCATTATTAGTGATGACTTGGATGACATTGTATGGCCCAATACGGTCAATTGTTTCAAGTAATGCTTCTGCAATGTTGATGGCGATCTTGAACTTGTCTGAGTAATCATGTGCAGTTAAAAAGATGGCACCACTAACAAACACAACAAGAACACTTATCAATGGCTTGCCTTTTACATTTGTCCATCCATCAGATACAATGGACACCCCATGGTCAGTCCAAGAACTTGTCATTCTATTCAAAGAAAGTGATATTTTTGCTTTTTCATGATCAAGTCCAACAGTTCTTGCCTTGTCATACCCAGGGCTCTTGTATCCTTTAGGGGCATCATTTATGGCAGAAACCATTTCGTGCCAATAAGGTGAGCGAAGAACATTGAATGGTATCCCACATGCATAGAGAAACCTATAAACCTTTGAATCCACATCATTCCTACACCCCTCATCAAGGAAATCTGATATGGTTCTACGCCTTAAAGATGATGACCCTGAGCCTCCATATCCACTGCCTTGGGAGGATGCTGAAGGAGTTCTTTGTGATTGTAAGCTTGGTTCAAAGAAACCCCTTGATTTTTTTGATTTGTATTGGGCTTCCTCATCTTCCCTTATGTATTTGGCTCTATCCGTTGTTGACACCACTGTACAAGTTTTGATTCCTATTTGTTTGTCTCCATCCCATGGCCTTTTCCCGCAGAGGTGTCTTCTAGCACAGGTGTATGAACCTGTGTAATCAGTGTTGCAATGGGGCAATGAAATTTAGTGGTTCCACCCCCTCTCCCTGTTTCAGGCCTGTTAACATATTTCCACAATGGGGTTTGCTCTTGTTTAGTTTTTTGAGAGTCAAGTTCATCCTCCTCCAGCTCCTCCTCACCGGGGTTTTCATCAAATCCACTTTCTCCACCTTCTTCATCCCCCTCTTCATTTTGGCCCCTCTGTTTCCTACTCTCCAGCACCATAATAACCATTAAAGGGACCAAGAAGAGGAAAATGCCAAGAAATATAGCCAGGTCCATGATGTTTGATATTTGTAGGTTTTGAATGTGCAAAATTTAATGGGAAGGGGAATGGGAATATGAATGAGAAAATTAATTTAATTTATTATTTTTATTTAGATTCATGATTTTTTTACTAAATAAATTAAACTAAACTACCCTGGCGGTTAGAGCTTTCAGGATCTCTGACACTGATGACCTGAAGGAGGAGATTGAGCACTTAACCTCTATCTTCAAGAGCATTGGATACAAGGAGTGGAGCATCAAGAAGGCTATAAGAAGAGCTCAAGACAGGGCCCTCTCAAATCGCAACCCTGAGGACAAGAAAGAAAAACAAGGGAGGGTTTACCTTCCATTCATCGAGGGGGTTACCGACAAGATCGCAAAAATATTAAAAAGGAGAAACATAGACACTCAATTTACAACATGTGGAACGATAAGACAGATGATGAGATCAGTTAAGGATAACATTGATCGTCAACAACTGAAGGGAGTGTACAAGATTGATTGCTCATGTGGTAGAAGTTATATTGGGGAAACAGGTCGATCTCTGAAAACCAGGCTTAAAGAACACGCGGCTGACATAAAGAATGAAAGATCCCGTACATCAGCCCTTGCAGAGCACTCATCCAAGACCAAACATCATATGTGTTTGGAAGACGCCAAGGTAACTGCAAGGGAGGACAATTATCACAAAAGAAAAATCAGAGAAGCCATTGAAATTATGAAATTTCCTCAGAACCTCAACAGGGACAATGGCAGTGAAATCAGCGGAAACTGGTTCCCCCTGATTAGACAGATTAACCCCTCAAGACCCTCGGAAGCATGAGGACAAAGATCGAAAGGTCATACCAGGTTTGGTTATTAATTAATCAACTTAATTAATTCAATTAAATTCAAATTAAATTTAATTAATTTAATTAATTTATTAATTAAATTAAATAATTTAAATGGCTAATTATAAAAAATAAATAAAATTAGGAATAAAAGTTAAATAAATTAGATTTAATAATAAAATTAACAATAATTAAAATTAAAATTAAATTAATAAAAAAAATTAAAATTAAATTAAATAGAAATTAAATAATAAGAATAAGATAAGTAAAAGCAAAAATTAATATTTAAGGTTTTTAAATAAATTAGGGTTTTCTATATTAATAAATAATAAAATCGAATATTTTCTAATGGATTAATTTTAGTAAATCTTAGGCTTCATTCATTTAATGTAATTAATTATTATTAGCCTTAAATGTAAAATAAAAAATCTGATATTAATTAATATTAATTATTAATTAAAGAGTTAAATTTATTGATTTATTAATTTAAAACTTTTAATAAACTAATAATTAAAGGTTTCAATAATAAATAAATTAAAAATCTAATTAATAATATTAATATAAGCAATTATAAAATAAATAAAAATAAATAAAAAATTTAATTAATTAAAAAATTTTGAATTTAAAAAATTTTGAATAAAAAATTATCGTTTAATTAAATTAAAATTTTTGGAAATTTTTTTTTGAATTTAAATTATCAATTTAATAAACCTAAAATAATAGAGCAATTTTGCAATTAATGATAAATATTAATGTAAATTTAAGCATAAATGATAAAAATTAATTAAAATAAAAATTAGGTCATAATCATGTGTCGGCTCTTATATTAGGGCTCTTTGGTTTATTTATACCCAAGCGCTCAACTCTTTCTCTCAAATAATCTTTTCATTCATCTTATCTTTCTGTTTTGTCCTAATGATGGACCCCCTTTGGGGTTTGAAACGTCGGCAGAATGAAGTTGAAACTGTGGACAATCCGGAACATGAAGCTACATAAATTAAACTAACTAAACTATACTAAATTACTACCTAACTAAGTTACTAAATTACTAAAATACTAAATTACTAAGTTACTAACGTAACTAACCTCTTTGCAGGCTTGCTCCTCGACACTTGCTCCTCGCTTCTCCTCGCTCCTTTGCTCAATCTCCTTCGCTCTTCAGCTTCTCCTCAACTCATTCAAGTGACAATGAATTTGTTTTTTGCCCCCAAGTCGTTTTAAAACAATTTTTTTTTTTTTTTAATGAATTTTTTTCGGGTCCGCGGATTTTTTTGCGCCCGAATTGTTCCCGGCGTTGCGCGCGTCACTCTCGGAGCGATAATTAATCGCTCGGGAGTGATCGGGAGCGATTGCTCCCTGATCGCTCCCGAGCTGTAATTTTCGCTCCGGGAGCGACGCTCTCGAAATCGCTCCCAATTTTGGCAGGGAGCATAATTTTTTTTCGAGAACACGTTTTCGAAATCGCTCTCGTTCGGGAGCGCACTCCCGACCCGCTCCCGACCAGCTCTCGCTCGGAGCGCGGATTGGGAGCGGGTTCGAAGGGGGGGAGCGCTCCCCCGCAGCTCTGGTCTCTCATATTTAGACCAGTGTTCCACGTGGATGCGTCCCCCAGGGTCGGGTGCGCACACCCCTCGCACCCCATGCACTCGAGATGGGGGGACGTTTCCCCTCAATATGGGCTATGCGTCCCCCGTTAATTTTGCTTTTATACAATGATTTATGACAGGGAAAACTTAGTATTTGACCATATTTCCCTACTAATGCTATGCAATTCATGGTAATGTTAAATTTTTAAAGTAAAAGTGGCATTCTCCTTTATTTTTTATTTTCATTCTTTTACTTAAATTTCTAACATTACCATGAAATGGCTCAGGATGTTTGAGAGTGGTTCCGACCTCATTGGATTTCATATGGAGAAAGTAGAATTTTAGATCTCACTCAAAATCCAACAAACTTAACAGTTTTTCAAGAATTCAGGATTCGATGGATTGCAATGTTTCCATTGCATTTTGTCATGTACAAGGGTATCGAATTAGTATTTAATCAAGAGCACCAAGCCCTCTTTGTACTTTAGAGTGACTTTTAGACTTATCACTCCACTGTTTTTGAGTTTTAGTTATATCAATTTACTATTCCAATATTCAGATTTCAGTATCTATTATAATCTATTTTGCTTAATACTAATTAGATTCTAGAATGATGAATTCTAATTTTAAATCAATTTAGAATCTAGAATGATGAATGAAGAATTTAATTTTTAAATCAATGTAGATCTTAGAATGGTGAATAATGAATATGGATTGGAGTATTTCATTATTGAATCTTGTGATCTATGGATGAATCATGTATGTATTAGTAAGGATGATGAGTATGGATCAATCTATTTCATTATTTAATTGAATTATGTATGTATCATTGTATTTATGCTCTTATTATTGAATATGAATTTGATATATATATATTATATATATATATATATATATATATATATATATATTTAAAAAGGAAATAAAATCTATATACCCCGATGTCTCCCCGTCCCCCCTAAATTTCCCTAAAATTTGAGGGTACTCCCATACATCCCCCTTGTGCGTCTCCCCGCACTCGCGTCTCCCTGTCTCGGAGTCTTGGTGGAACATTGATTTAGACACCATGGCTAAAATATTAGAGGCTGGAAAAATTATTAATCCCCTTAAGTATCAATTAATTAAATTTTATGGCAAAAATAAATTAAAATCTTAAGCCAAAAATTTAATTAATGAGAGTCAAAATTAAAAGTCTTA
Source organism: Pinus taeda (assembly GCA_000404065.3). NCBI lineage: Eukaryota > Viridiplantae > Streptophyta > Pinopsida > Pinales > Pinaceae > Pinus > Pinus taeda. Next base: position 14,049 of record APFE030031400.1, read on the forward strand.
GTGAAATTAAATTTTCCAAGTGGAAAAATTCGTGGGTCTTAAAGAAATTAATTTTTGAAGGTTCCCCACTAAGGGAATATTGGAAATTTCAAGAAAAAATGGATCCTTGGGCCTTGGTGGTTAAGTAAAAGTCAATTTTTTGTGGAAAGTAGCTCAAAATAATTATTTTTGAGCTAATAAAAAATGTTTTTTATAAAAAATTCAAAAATTCGTCAAAAATAAAGATTTTTGACGGTGGTGATTAAAAGATGATCAAATATCTATCAACAATAAAGATTTTTGACGGTGGAGATTAAAAGATGATCAAATATCTATCAACAGTCGAGATTATTTTGATGAGGATCAAGCCAACTAGTCGCTATTTTCCACTTGGAGGATTTATTTATAAATTAGAAGTCATTTGCTTCAAAAAAGATATAGAGAAAATTTTGTAAAAAAGCTTCGAGGCAAGCTCTGCTGGTTGTGATACTTTTTGATCAATAAAGCAAAAGACTTCACGGTGGTGTTGCTCTTTTGCTTCTTGTGGTAAATTTTGAATCATGTTCTTAATGCGTTGTTGAATAATATTTTATGAGTTATTATTTCTTTAGCCAGTTGATTGGATTAACTATTTGCACAGGTATCTTGCATTAGTTTTTGGCTTTAAAAAGACATTATAACTTGATTGATCTAGCAGGTATCTCTAGATTTTGAGGGTTATGGTGTCTATCTAGCCCCTATTGATCTAATAACTTGATTTTAAGTGTGTAGAGATCTCAGGGATTCAGATCTTTGGTGTGAGGGGAAGTCCTTAGTTGGACCAACCAACTCCCAAGACAAGAAAGCTTAAGAGCCTACTTTGTTAAACTTCAAGCCTTATCTAACAATTAATTTTTTTGCAGAGATCTTGGCCATTGCTCACCCATTTAAATTATTTCACTCATCTATTTTTATCTATTGCACATTTAACAAATAAATTTGCTTGTAAGAGCCATAAATCATTGTGTATATTGTAAAATAATTTTATTTTCTAACCCTTGTGTGCAGCAAGAGTTTTGGGGTTTTGAGGTTTATTTTGATTCTTTTTATATATTAGGGTTTTGGGCTTTTGAAAATTTTGAGAGTGTTTATAGAGGTTGATCTAGGCCTAAGAAGGTAAGATCCACCATCTATTACATTCTCCAAGCTCAACGCTCAAAGCTCAAGAATAAAAGGTCAGCCTTCAATGAAATTCCTGTGGTAATTTGTGGTGAAAATTCAAGATCTGAAGCAGATTCAAGTTTTTTTGCAGGTGTTCTGATTTTTGGAGCCTCCTAAACCTAGCAGAAGCTCTCTCCTACTCCTTGGGTTAGACGCTGGCCTATTTAGGGCTTGGAAACCATTGTCGTGGTTTCCTCTACCCCTGCTGTCAGCTTCGAGGGTCTGTCGCAATCTTGGGCCTCTGAAGCCTTGTCGTGGGCTTATAGCCCTTCCTCCAGTCTCTACCCCCTTTGCGTGGCTTTTCTTCCCCCTCAGCTTGCTTCTTCCTTCCTCTGTGGCCCTTCTCCTCCCCTCTGCCATCCTTGCAACTCCATCTTCAGCCCTCACTCAGCCCTTTTCTGCGCTCTATCTCCTCCGCTGGCCTCCCTCACCTCTTTCCAGCCCTCCACTGCCTTTCCTCCTGTCAACCCAACCTTCAGCCCTTAGACGTTGCCCCTTATTTCTCCTTTGCCTGCTCTCCTCTCTCCCTACCCTCTCCCCTGCTTTCTGCTCATCTTCCTTGGCCTCCGTCCATCCTCTGCCGTCCCTTTTCTGCCTCACGGAAGCCCTCCCTAATCCTGCCGCTGGTCGACCATCTCCTCTGTTGCCCTTTTTCTTGGCCTCTTCCTCCTCTGTTGTGGGTTTCCAACTTTCTAGCCCTCCTTGGCCTTATTCTCCTCCACTGTGATATTTATTTAAAGATTTTTTCTGAGTCAATTGCAGAGTTTTGGCTTCAAACTCTTGTGTTTGTAGGTGGTTATTACATCAGAAAGGTTCTGGGCTAGAGAACTAACCATCTTCCAAGCCACGGGACCTCTGGATTGTCACCCTAAAATACCTTGATCATCTCACTGTTTAAATTCAACTCTCTGATTTCTTCCTAGCAGTTAATAAATAAAAATTCATTTCAAGTGACGTAAGAGTAATCTGGAAAGTTACTTAATAAATCAACAAGTTATTGTTTGACTGACTTGTCTCTCAAGAAATTGATGACTGTCATCCATGATTTGAAAATACGTCAGTGGCAACATCCTTCAAGCAATTAGTATAAAATTATTTAGCAGATCATCTAAAGGAATTAACACTTCATTGCATAATTTAGGCATCCATTTTCTGGGTTGATCTCACAACTGTCATAAGCATCTTGAAATCTGGAGTATAACTGTGGAATTTAACATCACTGGTGAAAGATTGTGTTAGGCCTCCCTTGGCTTCCTCCCTTAACTCTTACATACTTTCATTCAGCAAAAATCTTCTCACTATTTTCTCATATGAAGAGCTATAATTCAATAGCTTAGGAGTGTTCTGGGCACATTTGTCATTGGCAAACTTACTGGTGTCATAATTCATTTTCTGCTGTCCTGAAGGCTGATTCATTGATTTTTTTTTTTTAATGTGATTGCAGCATAAAGGAATTTCATTGTGTCATGCTCTAGTAATAACAATTTCTCATTGCGGAAGATGGTTGCTTTGGTGAAACACTAACATTGTTGTTTTGTGAGGTTTCTAATTCAAAAAACCCACTCCCTAAAAGCACATTCATCTCATTAAGTGAATATACCTAATATTGACATCTATTGTTTCATTTCTAATATCTATTGGTGAATGATAACTTTACATTGGCATTAAGGTCAAAGAATATCATCGAATGTCTATTAAGCAACTGGCATTTGTGTTTAAAGAATATAACTTGAGTAATTTATGATCTTGATTCTAGTGATTTGCATCTAAGTGTTCCTAATTTTCAAAGAATCTAGAACTGACATTGACAACCTTGTTGTTTTATTTTTGGCATTGAAGTGCTAAGTAACCTAGGGGCTTGTTGATTTAGATGAATCTCTCTTAAATTGTTATTCGACATCATTTTGCTGATATATCTTAAGGCTTTCTAATTGTAAGGGCATTGATAATCTTATGGTGATAATTATTGGCGAAGTGTTCTAAATAGAAAAGTGCCCTAATTGTTACTATTGGCTTATGGTTGTTGTTATCTTGAGTATATTGGTGAATCATTCATTGACATCTCTTGTTCATTTTGGCACTTGTTAACATTCTCTTGTGGTTAAGGATTGTCCTTTATTTTCCATTAATGAGTACTTATCGTTGTGGTTGAAGAATAATCTTAATTGAAGTACTTAGCATAATCACATTCAACATCCTTGCATCGCATCGTAAGTTAATCTTCATTAATAACTTACCTCCAAGCATAAGTTTGGTTGACAGACCTCTAGGGCCACCCTTCTCATCTAGCTTGAGGGGCTTAGCAACTCTTCAATGGTTAGCACAGTGACCTTGCAGTCATCAGAGCCACAGTCTCTGCAGCGCCAGAGTCATCGAGTGATACGAGCCTATCAGAAGGTATAGTTAATCAAGCCTGCTTGCTTCTTGTTGGCCTCCTTCCCATAACCTGCCTTGGAGCGTAGCTTCAAAACAGTTAATGGAAGGTCATACTTAGATTAGGCATTTAATTAGAACTTACCAAGATCTTTGCATCACACCTAGGTCTTAGGATTTGCATCTCATATAGGGTAGACAATTACCCATTAAGTAGCAGTTGTCCATCTGGTTACTTGATCTTAATTCGATAAGCAAGAGCTTTGACTCCATAAGGAACTGGTCTCGAATAAATTTAATCTAATCCTTAAAATTTTGCTAAATTTAATCAGGTAGCTAGGCCACTCAGCTGTGTCTCTTGGACTCTTTGGTTCCCAACTTGTCCTTCATCATTTCATTTCTATAGGGTCTACCCCCGATAGCCTGTTGTTGGGAGACAACTAAAACAAAGAGGTTGGGGATTAGGGTGACAACCCCCGCCTGAGTCGTTGTCGTAGTGCTTCTGCAATCTAAGCGACAACAGTAAGCAAGCTGAAAGAGATGGTCAGGATGCCACTCATAAGCACACTGCACAATGTATAACTCATTTCTCTCCCACTTACAATATTGAGACATGAAATTCCTATCCTCGTGCTTTATCAAATATTCATAATGCTCAACACATTGGTCCATGCTTTCCTACAGATTTTCAAGGTCTTCATGACTAAATTTATTGAAAGGAAGCATAGAGGGGTCTCTTTTTCACAACAAGCCATTTTTCATGATTTTGGCATATTAGGATTAAAATGGAGTCATCAGGGTGAATGAAAATGCCTTGATAGATGCTTGCTTCACCCTACAAACATTAACTTTGAAGTTCAATGAAGAACTGGGGCTTTCTTCTTCCATCGAGTTGCCAAAAGATATATAAAAAATGTTGTAAGGGAACAAGACACACGTCTCGTGTCCCTGAAAACGACACCAAAAATGTTACCCCTCAAACGAGCAAGGGTCCTATGAGGGGATCCTATATAGAAACTACTAGGTCAAGTGGCAACAATGGAGCGATAGTCCACTGTCACCTCAGCTAAAGCTCCTTGCTCTTTTCGGAATTTAACCGTTGGAAGGAGTCCTCGTATGAGAGGAATCACTAGAATAGATGGATCAATGATAGGATGCGGGTGATTCATTAAGCCTATTCACATGAGAGGCTCAAATAATGGTTTACTTGCTATAGAAGCAAGATGGATGACTCTGTTAGAAGGGATAAGCGGATGCCTAGACCTAGGGTTTGTGGAGTGTTACTTGAAAAGAAGTGCCCAAGATCAAGGAATCCTAGAAGACTAGGGTTTCTAAGTGATCTTTGTGAAATTGAAGTTATAATGTAGTGGGACCACAAAGAAGCCCAAGTGGGCCTAAACGAGGCCAAGGGTTTGGATTGGAGCAACAAATGGATGACCCCTGACCAAGTTAGGGAGGAGAATAGGATCAAAGGAATTGAATTTCTCTTGGAATTTGTGTACAATGATCCTAATGAAGCCACCAACCAAAGGAAACATAGGGATGAGAATGGTGTTCAAGCTAGGGCTTGAAATAGCCCTCAAATTTGGAGGACCTCTTAAGAAGACCCCAACACAGTAGTTGACCAATTTTCAAGGATTGTGAATGGATAAAAATGATTTTAGGTGATGCACTAGGAGGCCTACTAGGTTAGGGCTTAAAAGAGAAGGAAGGAGGTGAAAAAGAGTTTTCCTTTGCAATCAGCTTTGGACTAGACCAATGCCTAGCCTATTGGGAGAATGTAGTCTAATATAAACAATGTTTAGAGATGCTTAATTCCAATCAAGGAGTTCCCCAACAACTTCGCGTGCCATTAGCAACAACTAAGTTACAAGGGAAATTTATACTTTTAATTATTTGCAAATGATGACTTATCAGGATAATGCATGAGAAATCATGTATCCCTAGGATAATAATCCACCATACATTTCAACAATCAATATGAAAAATTCCTCACAAAGACAAGATAAGCAACTTTGCATAGGCCTAAGAGCAGGTACACCAGCTTCATGAACAAAAATATTCCATAGATCATTTCATGAGACAAATTACAAGATAAGCGTGAAAAGAGTACTCACAATGTACAATGAAATTATTCCAATCATCAAGTGCAAGAAAATCAAAGCTCCAAGACAAGATTTAAGCTCTTCCAAACATCAAAATGGATTAGAAATCCAATTCGTCCATCAAAAAGGCTCAACGAAAATTCAAGAAGAAGCAATGATCCAAATCCAAGTGATGATGAGACAAATGAAATCTCATAAATTTATATCCTTCGTAAAGAGTTAGATTTGTCTAATTGGGCCTAATTAAGCCCCAAATAATAAAATAATGTGCAACAATAACATCCCTCGGTGACAAGCCCACCAAGATAGCTCCATAATACAAAAATAAGTCTCCCAAGAGGGCAAAATAGTGAATACAATGAGTTGTTGGGCCCTTGAAGACGTCTAGTGGAGTCCAAAGTGTGCGAATGTGAGAGAATAGGCTCCAAACATAGTGATAAAGGGGTTGGCCCCTTGATATCCAACCAAACAACCCATGGTGTCCCCAAGTGGCTATGGAGGCCACAAAACATTCTCATGGGTTTCCAAGTGGATCGATAATGCCCATATTGTTGATTTGTGCTAGCATTGGATGTGCTCTAGCCATGAAAATTGATGGAGAGGCTAAAGCACATGAGATCTCCAAGACCCATAAATGGTTTGGGTAGATTCTACCCGGTTAAGGAGATATTAAAATAATTAATATTTTTAATGGAGTTCCTAAGTCTAAACTTAGGAAAAATAAAATATTAATGGGTATTAATATAAAACTGGGTTAGAAGGTTCTAAAGGACATGGATCAAGCCAAATCTAATCTTAGTCGTTGATTAGAGATGTAATCTCGGCCGTTGAAGATTAAACAAAAAAAGTATAAGAGGAGGCTTGAAGGTTAGTGGGAGATAACACTAGAGTGATTAGTCATTTGATTTTCTAGAGAGGGGTTTGCTAAGAGAAATCGAATTAGTGATCAGAGTTGCAGCGAGACACAGTGAGTACGAGGCAGAGATAGTGCTGGAAGACCAACATAGAGGTAGAGAGGCAGATGCAGAGCCAGAGGGAGCCACACAGAGGCTAGTAGGGACTGCGCAGAGGCCAGGAGGGCCTGCGTCATCTACGCAGAGGCTACAGGAGTGACGCAGAGGGCCAGAGAGGTTGCACAGAGCCTCAGAAAGTTGACATAGAGGGTTTTAGGCTAATGCAGAGGCCAAGAGGGCTAATGCAGAGCTTGAGATTATCCTGGAGAGGGTTTCGTGGGGCAGACTTTTAGAATATCTGCTTCCAAATAGAGAGTTATTACTGCCAGATTATTTTCTCTGTTGGGTGACCCAGTTTGGTACCCAGTTGTACTCAGAAAGACTACATAATAATATAACCCTCAAAATTGCTGTATCGGTTTTCCCAAGTTGGGTTTTTCAAGGAAAATTGTCCAAAAATAAGGGTGTCAGTTGTGTGTTTGTCTATTTCTTTCAGCTGTTGATCTATTGATGGTTGACTGTATTGTGTTTATTTCAGTGTTTATATGGTTAAATAACTTGTTAGTAATTAAACAAGTAGGCAAAATAAACCAGAGAATACAAATAAAATTTCTAATGGGTAATACTTAGAAATTTCAACATGGTATCAGAGCATTGCAGATCACAGGATAGCTGAGGGCACCAGCTGAATCAGAGAATTTGCAGCAAAAACAACTGTCCCGAGTGATAGAATTTGTTCCTAGCAGAAAGTAGCAGAGAAGGGTTGACGCAGAGGGCCTGCGTCATCAGTTCGAGCTAGAAAGAGGCCAACGCAGAGGCTGAGGAAGGCAAAAGAGGCTCATGAAGAGCCACGCAGAGATCAGGAGGGTTGACGCAGTTGGCCAAGGGAGCAATTCAGTCAGTGCCAAGATTGTGTAGAGCCTAGAGGCTCAGTTCTTCAATTGTTGAGGCGTAGGATGTTGTGGGAAGATTGCGGGGAGTGACGTTGTTAAGGTGTTGTTGCTGTCGTGATAGAACAATACCTAACAGGGCAAAACCAAGGTAGAGGGAGTTGCTACCTAGGCGGATTTCTAGCCAAGAAATCCAGATCAGTGTTGCAGGTGCATAGGAGATTAGAGAGGCGCGATTTGACGGTTGGTAGGCGGATTTCCAAGAGGGAAATCACGACTCAGAGGGAGTCAAAGAGAGAACTTCTAGGAGGGAAGTAGAGACTCAGAGCAGTCGAAAAGAAGAGCAGAGAGATGGCCATGAATGGACTAAGGGATCAGGACAGGCTGGACGGGGCATCCAACTTTGTCATTTGGAAGGCCAGGGTCTTGTCCGTTCTAGATAGACATCGCATCAAGGCCTTTGCCTTGAGAACTGTGGCTATCCCAGTTGACCCATTTGACAATGAAAGGTATGAGGATGCGATGGCCAAGACAAAATGCATAATCTTTGATGGAGTCAAGGATCATGTGGTCTAGCATAGTGTCGAGAAGGAGACGACAAAGGAAATGTGGAACACTTTGAAGACATTGTATCAAGGCACTTCCGTGTAGAGCAAGATGATACTGGAGAATCAACTGTGGTCATACCAGATGCGGAAAGGGGAGGAGATAGATCACTTCCTCGGCAGGTTGAAGGAGATCGGGGACCAATTGACTTCCATAGGGGCCACGCCGGATTAGGAGTTGATGGTGAGGAATGCCCTAAAAGCAGTCTCTGAGGAGTGGGAGACATTCGTCCAAAGTATTCTGGGCAGAGCGAATCTTCCAAATTGGGAAAAATTGTGGGCAACTCTTCGCAAGAAGAGATCAGATGATTGACCAAGATGGGAAGTAGCAGCGAAGGAGCCCGGGTCAAGAAAGAGGAGGAAGAGGATGCAACTCTGGCATCTGCAGGGAAGCAAGAGAAGAGGAAGAAAAAGGACCTCTCTAAGATAAAGTGCTTCAACTGTGGGGCACTGGGGCATTATGCGAACTAGTGTTCGAGGAAGAAGAATAAGGGAGAGGCGTTTGACTCCAAGGCAGCGCCAACAAAGGTGGAAAAGGAGGTAGAGGAGGATGATGATTGTGCCATGAGTGCTCATGTACCTATAGAGAAGAGGTGGGGAGACATCGAGCTATAGTCAGGAGGACTACAGGCGATGAAGGGCAGGATCCTTGAGGTACCCAAACTCTTGGATCATACCTGGCTACGGGAGCTCCGAAGTGACAGTAGCAGGATGGCGGATGCCGGTAGAAATAGATGCGGATGAAGTGGCAGAGAGTGCTAGAGTGCAGTAGTCCCAGGCAGTGCAAAGAGGCTTGTAGCAGTGCGAGAGGCACAGAGGAGGTTGCAGCAGTGCAGGATTGCACAAAGAGGTTAGCAGCAGTGCGAGAGTTGTTGCAGTAGCAAAGAGGCAGTGGAGGGAGCACATGATAGCGGTAGAGAGAGCTTTAGCATCGGGAGTGTTTCTAGCTTGACAGGGATGTTAGTAGTTGGGTGGATCAGTTACTTCCTTCTCAGTAACTGAGTTGTAGTGCAGTAGCAGTAGCAGTAACATGATGCAACATGATGAGAAGAGAACTGCAGTGCAAATGCAGTGTTGGTAGAAAGGACCAACAACAACACAGATGCAGAGGGAGCTGCTGTACGGATGCAGCAGTGACAGTGGCAGAGCCATGGGCAACAGTACGGGATGCAACAGTGCAGAGGATGTTGGGAGGGGAGGCCTAGCATTAGCACAGGTATCGGTGTCGTATAATCAGGGTGATGCTTAGTGTGAAGTATTACTAGAGCACAATCCTCGCTAAGAGGGAGTGTTGATTTCTAGTAGCATCGGATGTGCTCTAGCCATGAAAATTGTTGGAGAGGCTAAAGCACATGAGATCTCCAAGACCCAAAAATGGTTTGGGCAGATTCTACTTGGTTAAGGAGATATTAAAATAATTAATATTTTTAATGGAGTTCCTAAGTCTAAACTTAGGAAAAATAAAATATTAATGGGTATTAATATAAAACTGGGTTAGAAGGTTCTAAAGGACATGGATCAAGCCAAATCCAATTCTTGCCATTGATTAGAGATGTAATCTCGGCCGTTGAAGACTTAACAGAAAAAGTATAAGAGGTGGCTTGAGGGTCAGTTGGAGAACACACTAGAGTGATCAGTCATTCGATTTTCTAGAGCAGGGTTTGCTAAGAGAAATCGAATCAGTGATCAGAGTTGTAGCGAGGGGCAGTGAGTATGAGGAAGAGAAGCAGAGATAGTGTCAGAAGACCAGCACAGAGGCAGAGGGGTAGACGTAGAGCCAGAGGGAGCCACACAGAGAGGCTAGCAGGGATTGCGCAAAGGCCAGAAGGGCCTGCATCATCCACGCAGACGCTGTAGGAGTGACGCAGAGGGCCAGAGTGGCAGCGCAGAGGCTCAGAGGGCTGACGCAGAGGGTTTCATGCTGACGTAGAGGTTAGGAGGGATGACGCAGAGCTTCAGATTGTGCTAGAGAGGGTTTCGTGGGGCAAACTTACAGAATATCTGCTTCCGAATAGAGAGGTATTACCGCCAGATTATTTTCTCTATCGGGTGAGCCAGTTTGGCACCCATTTGTACTCAGGAAGGCTACATAATAATATAACCCTTAGAATTGCTGTACTAGTTTTCCCAAGTTGGGTTTTTCTGGGGACGATTGTTCAAAAATAACAGTGTCACTTGTGTGTTTGTCTATTTCTTTTAGCTGTTGATTTATAGATGGTTGAGACTGTTTTGTGTTTATTTCAGTGTTTATATGGTTAAATAACTTGTTAGTAATTAAACAAGTAGACGAAATAAACCAGTGAATACAGATAAAATTTCTAATGGGTAATACTTAGAAATTTCAACACATATACCATATGTAAGGGATAGAATGATGACAAAAGCCCTCTCTCTGTCTCCCATGGTGAGACACGTCCTCATTTGGGCCTTGGAACATCTGCCAAGTATGCAGTGTAGAAGCTAGACATGGTGGTCTAGGTGCATCATCCTCATCTAGAAAGGTGGAACACAAGCAATCAATGAACGGCGGTGAGGGATCCATGAAGTGGAAATCTACTTTCTGCTATGGTGGAGGCCCATGACTCTCAACACTGACCCTACAAGTGCCAATATGACCCTCTTGAGGGCTTAGATCTCGTATAAAGGGAGCAAACTCCAAATGGAGAGCCACCTGCAATCTTGTATAAGATCTAATGTGTCCCCTTGCCTTTCAGTACAACAAATCATTAGAATAGTTGAGTAAAAAAACTTACAAATCATGGAATCAAATGGACACTTCATAGAGGAATGACCTTCCGAAGTGGGCTTTAGCATGTACATGTGTCTCCAAACTCAATAAGGGGGTTAACCAAAGACCCTATTAAGTGGTTTCTATCTCTAAAGGGGGGGCATGTCCATGGTACATCCATCAAGCAGTAGGTGGCATGTGATATAATGGTGGAATGGAATGGGGCATGAGAGGAAGGGTTCCAAGCCACATGCCACATTACAAAGGTAGCCATAATAAGGGAAGCCCACACTTGGGTGTATGAATGTAGGAGGGAGAAATCGTGGTATATGAGTTACCCCAACCTTTGTTTTTCCACCCTTCTTCATATGCTTTTTTCCTTTTATTGATTTTTCTTTTATAACTGCTTGTGGCTTGAGGGAATGAGAGCATGATGTGTAAGATATAACAACGAATACCCCCCCTTAAGGTGGGTCAGTTCATTGCACCCAAGAGTTGGGATAATCATGGGTTCCATGATGATGAAAAGGGTCAATATATGGGACATGTTGTCGCTCAGATTGTATAGGAACCACGACAACAGCTGTGGGTGGGGCTATCACTCTGATCCTCGCCTACTCTATTCTAGCAGTCTCCCATCAATAGGCTATGGGGGCAGTCGCTATGGAAATGGGAGGATGAAAGACATTGGGAACCAACTTATTCGGGAGACACAGCTAAGTGGCCTAGCTACTCGGTTTAATTTAGGAAGACTTAAAAAATCGATTATATTTAGAAATGAGACTAGTGCCTTATGGAGTCAAAATTCTTGCTTATTAGAAATCGAGACCAAATAACCGAATGGACAACTATTGCTTAAATATAAACTAACCTATATGAGATGCAAGTCCTAGAAACTAGGTGTAATTCAAGGATCTTGGTTACTTTTAAATTATATGCCTAGTCTAAATGGAACCTCTCTCTTAATTGTTTTGAGACCAGTCTTTAGGTTGTGGGATGGAAGCCAACGAGAAGCAAACAAAGGCTTGATTAACGATACCTCCCCCTGTGTTCCAACCACCCAGTCGCTCCAACGCTGTAGAGACTGTGGCTCTAACGACTGCAAGGTCACTGTGTTAACTACTAATAAGGGGTGAATCCCTCAAGCTGAAAGAGAAAGGGTTGTCTTAAGAATCTATCAACCAAGTTTATGCTTGGAGGTAAGTTATTAGGTGCAAGACTAAGACTAGAATGCTTTATACAATGATGATGAGTGAAATTATTAGTTTGAGATGAGCTTAATGTTTAAGTACTTTAAGTTATGATGAATCCTTAACAACAAGAGTACTTATCAATGAGCTATATGCAATCTCACAACTAATGAAGTGCCATTTATCTTAGTGCCAACAATAAATCAATCCACAAGATACTTAATCAATGATAACAATTGAAGGATCTTAGAGCACTTATCCACTTGTTAATTAACTAATGATTATCAACACAAGATGCCAATCACAATTACTTAAAGATATTCCAATAATGATCTTATGCCAATGCCACAATGTCAATTAGATTTCAAATGACTAAAGCTACTTGATTAGAACTTAGATGTGTGAGTGATTTTAGTGCCAAGTTAACAAATTATTAAAATTTATCACAAGACAAGCAATTGCTAGAGCTTAACAACATAAACCACTATAAACCAAATGATGAAGAGCTATTTATGATGCAATATTGGATAACAGTAAATATCTCACTTCAAAACAAGGAAATTGCCAAACATATGAATCATAAGATGACCAAGGAGTAATCTAATGACTTGCCAATGTAAATTAATGAAATTTATCCCACTTATGATGAGTTACTAACTGTTATATTAGATCTGAAACACTTATTACAGCAGTAAGTAAAGCGAATAATCAGTGAGCTATTAATGCCACAACAAGTGCCAAATTATTCCCAAAACTTAGAGTAAGCTCGCCAAACAGAAAAATTAGATTTTAAAGTGCTTTAAGATGCAATATTGAGAAAATATCAGATCTGATTTTACAGTCATGCATAGATATTCCAGCAAGCTAAAAAGTAGATCTAGGCTAGATATGCAATGCCCAAGTGGCCAAAAATATAGGAAAATTTTACTATGCAATTTTTAAAGTATTTTGACCAATTAGATGTGTTTTTAGGACTTTTAATTCACTGTTATGAAGATGTTATTACAGTTGTAACAAAACAATGAGAGAATGAAGGTTTAGAGAGCAAACCCTAGGCCCAAGGCCTTGTAGATTACTTGTCTAATACTTGTCAAAATTTCTCCAATGATTTTGCACCTAAAAACGCCAATTTTGAGCAACTTTTGCTTGTAAAACCCACCAAGTATTCAGTCCCAAAATTTCAGAAATGGATAAGGGTAAAGTTAGGGCCTAAAGAGGGCAACACTAGGCCCGATGAGGCTAGCGTTGGGCAAGAGAAGGCTAAGGAGGCCAAGGAAGAGGCAAAGGAGGTGCAAGAAGGCCAAAAACTTAGAAGGCTTGACGTTGGAGGGAGAAGGTCCTTTAACAGCTAACAAATAGGGTTTAGGGCTGAATGAGAGCCAAAAGGGGTCAAAAGGAAGCCAAGAAGGGAGAATGGAGGATGGAGGAGGAAAAAGGTAGGAAAAGGCTGGAAATTTCCATGGCTAGCCCTAAGGGCAGATGTCCAAGGTCAATGAGGGAGGCCGAGGCCTCCTCAGGCCACAACTAGGCTGAAAATGGCTTGAAACCCTCACTGTAGGGTTGAAAAGAGGAAGCCAAGGCTTCAAAAGGCTAACGTTGGCCATTGGGAGGCCTAAAAAGATGACACAGGGGCCTTTTAGGTTGACGCAAGGCCTTAGGAGGCTAACACTGGCCTTGGAGAGGCTAGATCCAGGCCCAGGAGGGTTGAAACTCGAAACCCCAGCTGCATATTTTTTTAATTTGCTTCAGATTTGAAATTTACTACAAATTCTTCAATGGTTGGCCCTACAAAAAAAATTGGAGACTAGATCTTACCCTCAAGGTCCCAGATCTAGCTTTATTCTAGTTTTTCACTTGATTTCACCTGCAAAATGGAGATAAAAAATACCCAAAACGCCCATATATACAAAAGTCTAAAAATCCCAAAATCCCAAGTAGAAAAAATAATTTACAAATTTATTTACAAAATTTACAAATATACACAATGCTTTTTAAAATAAATTTTGAGAAATAAGTTTTTATGGAGTTTTCTTTGATAAATGGGTAATATTACTTTGGAAAATAAATGTAAGTTACAACCTTAGCGAAGTTAGATAAACCATAAAAATATTTGAAGTCCAAACAAAGTCAGTTCATGCCCATAGTTTGTGAACTTGGAGCCTAAGGTACGAGGAACCTGCAAACACTATATATTTTTCTCAAGAAAACTTGTTAGACATATGACGAATCAGATCACCTAAGATAAACTCAAAATCTACCAATGAATGATCTCATCCCTATGTAATGAAAATGAACTTTTAAAAATATTAAGCACAATATAGGAAGCCCGTACCCAACACATACCACAAATCAATGAACAATGAACACCATGAACTACACCCCAAAGTCTTTATAATGATTCAAAAAACGTTCCCAGCCGGACAGTAGCATTACATCAGCTTTTTTGCAGAGATTTTGTAGCCAAAAATCAGATGGCTTGAGACTCAAATGACTCTTTAATTTATAGATAAATCCTCTAAGTGAAAAAATAACGGCTAGTTGGCTTCATCATTTTCAAATTAATCTCGGTTGTTGATAAATCTTTGATCAACTTTTAATCTCTGCTGTTGAAATAATTATTTTTGAGGAATTTTCGAGTTTCTCATTTAAACCATTTTTTATTAGCTCAAAATTAATTATTTTGAGCTAATTTTCTCAAATAATTGATTTGATTTAACCACCAAGGTCCAAGAGTCCAATTTTTCTTGAAATTTTCAATATTCCCTTGTTGGGGTCCTCCAAAAATTAATTCCTTTAATACCTATGAATTTTTTCACTTGGAGAATTTAATTTCTCTAAGACTTTTAATTTTGACTCAAAGTAATTAATTTTTTGGCTTAGGATTAATTTTATTTTTTGCCAGCAAAATTAAATGACACTTGAGGGGATTAATAATTTTTCCACCCTTTAATATTTTAGCCACGGTGTCTAAGTATGAGGGACCATGTACTAAAATATTTTTTACATAAGATTTTTATAATTCAATCCTCAATGGTGGAACATTTGTTCGGTATAGACCCTCAAATAATTTACCCAATTCTGCAATACAATATGATCTAGTAATAAAATAATTTAGCCAATTAGCTTAAATTATTCCTAAATCACTTTTACATAAGACTCGAATAAAACATTAGGAATCACCTAAGACTTTGACGAAGAATTCCACCCTAGCTTTGGGGTGAGGTTGGAGGGAAAAACTCTGCCGACCATCCGTGTTTAGAAACACAGGTAGTTAGTGAGACGAAAAACCTCCTAGGATGAACTATTGCCAAAATAATAGGCTTACCTAGGTTGTTACATACATATTCGGTCTTACTAGCATCATTTACATCATAAATTCATAGAATGGGTTTACAAAGAATCAATAAGCTGCTGGAAGATGATCCAATCATTTGAAAAATCTTTGGCATATCCGCTTCCTTGGAATTTTGACAAAAGTGTGCAACAGGATCCTAAGAACAAGGGTGATGGCCATAATGAAAGGGGTTGAGCTCATGTTTGGATTTTGCCCACATGCTAAATGTGAATGCCCCGACCATCTTTGGCATTTTATGGTAGTTTTCTTGTTGAGAGTGGCCAAATTATGCTATTTCTTTTTCTTTTAGTTGCATCAACTTCTGAGGCATCTTTCAGGCCCCGACCCAAAGTGTGGACAAGGGGAGGGGGAGGCTAACTCCTTGTGGACACAATGGACAAATGTGGACCCAAATGGGAAATATGGTGAATGGGGTTATAATGAGTGGAGGGGTGTGATGTATATGGTGTCTGGAAGTAGGACCACTCAACCAAAATCGAGATTTCCCATGTAGTGCCACCCCTAAAGCTAGTAGTGAATAAAAGAGATCCCACGGGACTAGGATACAAGGCTAACCATCAAATTGGACAAAGGAGACAAGAGTACAAACCAAACCCACTCTTTCGGCCGAGTCCCCCCACCAATCCATGCCCACAAGTGTCCATGATAAGTAAACAAAATTACCCAACTACATAATGAAAAGCCATACCTTTGGGGTCGTGAGGCTCACTTTCAAACATACGATCATAACAAATGGGTGAGGGACCATATGGTTGGCTCAGGTGGCAGAGATAGTGGCACATCGAGCTATTTGGTGGTTGGTGGCTGCCAGCTAAGGACCATCTAGGAGAAAAAGTTTCTCCTATGGATATTACCCACAAGTGGTGGGTAACAGGGAGGATCCCACAAAGAAGACAAATGGAAACTTAATTTCTGCTTGTAAGACCATAAAAAACTTTGTTTTGAAACATTGAGGATAATATTTAACAACGGGGGAAGCTTTGTGACATGCCAGATGCTTATCGTTGTAAACATTGTGGCATAGTTGTTGAGTGAGGATGAAGGCAAACTATTAATCCATGACATCAACTCTTCTTGTAAAAAGTAGCATGATGCGTATATAACCTTGGGACCATAGAAATTGTTTATCAGTAAGTGATACGTAGTGTTCATGATGTATGGGCTATTGGAATTCTCAAACATGTTGATGCGCTGCCACACTATAGGAGGTGCTATCTCTAGGTAAAAATATCTGTGAGTGTCTAGATTTGGAAACCATCCATTCAGGGGTCCTCTTTTTGTTTTTTGAAACGTTGTACCTTATAAGTCGAGCATTAGTATATAATGGTTATGTTGTATTTGGCATATTGGTGAACATCTCTTTCATTCTTAGCAAAGGTTGCAGTTAATTTTCTAAGCTGAGATCCCATTGATAGAGTTCAAGACTGTTAAAATATTCTATGTCCTGATTTCTCTGTCATTATGTTAATTGTGAAAATTTTGGAGACCCAAATTTCTACTACAACAACTGATTAAGCTCCTATTTGTTATTTACTGCATCCTACAACAAATACCAAAACTAATACACTGCAGCCTTCACCAAATAAATTAAATGCGGAAACAAGAAACTGAGCAAGAAAGAAATACACAACACAAGTGACAACGTTATTTTTGGACAAATGTCCCTGGAAAAACCCAATGCGGGAAAACCAGTGTAGCAGCTAAGGGTTTGTGTTATTAAGCAGTAGTTTTCTAAATACAATTCGTTGGAAGCCCAACTCGCTATCCGATATAGAGATAAACTAGACAAAAAGAGTAGTGAGATGATCTCACCCTGTCATTGGAAGAACTGACACTGATTTGCGCTGGAGGCGAGCCTTTGCGCAGTCTATGTGGAGTATTGTGTCAAGCCTATGCAGTCACTGCGTCATTGCAGCTGGCACTGTGCTGCACCTTCTTCTGATCCTCTGCTGGCTGAAAACTTTAGCTCTCAGGCCTCTTGGTCTCACACCTCGGCTCCAACACTAGATCCCGATTGTTCCTTAGTAGAATTTCAATCTCCCTCTAAAGCTTTGCGTCACCACAACATAGATCTGCATGGCCCTGCGCCAGTCTCTCTACCCTCTCTGCCTTGTACTCTCCGGTCCAGGAAAACTTCCCCCAAAAATTATCCCTGCCCCTCACTGCAAGAAATCCCCTCAATCGATTCTCTAGCAACTGCTGCTCTGCCCTCTAGGAAATTCGATCTCTTGATCTCTCCTCGTTGTGTTTTCCAAATGCCCATCAAGCCTCCTCTTATAATCTTCTCGTTGAGAACCAACAACCCAGATTAGATTCTAATCAATGGCTCAAATCATTTTGGCTTGATCCTCATCTTCTTCTAGAAGTTTCAACCACAGTTTGATTAATACCCTTTAATTATTTGAATTTCCTAAGTTTAGACTTAGGCCTCCATTAAAAATAATTAATTATTTTAATAGAACCTTCTCCGGGTGGAATTTCTCAAAACGATTTCTGGGTATTCTAGAATACATGTGTCCAAGCCTCCCTGCAAATTTTGAGGCTTAGAGCACATCCGATGCTACCAAAAATAAACACTCCCTCTTAGCGAGGAATGTGCTCTAGTAATGCAACCTGCTGAAGCGTCACCCTGACTCTGTGACATCTCCCTCTGCGTTGCTGATGTCTGACATCGCTGCCCACCAACTACTATGTAAATGCTGCATTTGTACTACTAATGACCCTGCCATTGCCAACATTGCATCTGTATTGCAACCCTCATAAGTTCAGCATTTGTGCTATTGCTGGCATTGCCACTGCTAATATTGCACTGCATTGCAACCTTCTCCAACTGCCGCTGTTATTGCATCAACAACAGAAAAGCATCCAAAATTACTGAATAGGTGTTTAGCATGATGCATCTGTTGCTGGAGTTCTGACTGCTGCTAGTTTCCACACTGACCCTTTGAATCCTCTATGATGCTGCTGACTCTGCACTGTTGCCAACTTTGCTCCGCACTGCTTAGTCTCTGACACTCCTAGCCACTACAACTGCCATTCTGACACTCCTCTTGTTAAATTGGCAATTAGGGCCAAAATCCATGTGGGTTAGCTTGTTTATGGCATTTGATATTTTTATTGGATCCCTCTCATCGAGAGGTGTAGGATTGATCTAAAGATCATTCGATTCCGATAAGTATTTATGGAGATATGAATTTATTTTGATTATGGATTTATCATCTAGCCCACTAGCAACGGCTCAAAAGCCCAAAAGACATGCCTATTCATCACCTACGTTTCAGTATAAATTGGTGACAACTTGAGGTCATTTGGGCATACACATTCTTCATGTGCTCTCCTCTCCACGTCTTGGGTTTTTGGAGAAGGAGAGACACTAATGAAGGATGCCCTAAGATGATGCCCTAATGGAGAATGTTGTCATAACAATGCAGGATCTAGCAACGTAGTTTAAAGTTCTATATGCAGTCGTGAAAGAAGAAAATACGTTGCTCATCAAAGACCTAGCTGCAGTCAATAACCATATCACGCAAGCCCTAGATCTGACAGCGTAGTTTAAGAGATATGTGGACATATATATACGCAGGCATTCTGGCAGCGTAGTGGAGACATATATGTACACATCAATAGAAGACATATCACGCAGGCATTCTGGCAGCATAGTGGAGACATATATAAACGTAGGATCTGGCACTGTGGTTTAAGGACATGAAGACTCATACACAGTCAATGGTGAACGCAGTCATGATATTACACACTGAACATACTTACACGCACAACAATGAAACAGTGATGCCCTAATACGCACAACACCTATACATTGAGACCTTATACACTGGAAACCCTATACTCTACACGCAGTCATGACAATATATAACACGCTCAGTCATACGCAGTCCATACTATGTACGCACAGGTCCATACAAGGTACGCATAGTCATACGCTGCAGTAACAGTTATATGTAAACGTTGGACAGTCATACGGTGCAGTAATGTAAACGCTAGACAATCATGTATATACGCTGTGTAGTAATGTAAACGCTGGACAATCATGTATATGTGCTGCAGTCATGGTTATATATACGTTGGTCAGGTAGTCAAGGGTGCCACTATCATCAAGCCGCAGTAATGAAGAGGTAAACACAGTCATGGTATTGGAGGAATACCAGAACTATAGCGTAGCTGCTTTGCTAGGCTGCAAGCCATAGCACGCAGCTAAGGCTGATATGTATATGACCTCCATAATGAAGCAACAGAAGGGTATTATGAGCTGCATGATGTGTAGTATTATGAGCAGCATGATGAGCTGCATGATGGGCAGTAGTATGAGTAGCATGATGCATGATGTATGAGATCATGAGCATCATGGTAAATGTAATCATGTGCATGGGCAACACAATGATGCATGGAGCATGGCTATGTTGCAGGAAACGTTGGGGGGGGGGCTCGTTTCCGGCCGGAAACGGAAACGAAATGCGTTTCTGTGTACGGTACGACCGTGAAACGCATTTCCAGCCGTACCACCTCGTTTCCCGAAACGGAAATGTGGGTGGTATGACCCGAAACGTGTTTCACGGCCGTACAGCCCCACGTTTCCAAAAAAATGATTTGTTTTAATTTTTTTTTTTTTTAATTTGTTTTTTAATTTGTTTAAGGCTATCTAGTGGGTTCTAGGGGTCCAGAATACAACAGTGGTCCTTCTAAAGAATGGGATGTGGAGGAAGAAAATCCTGATTTGGAGCTCTTTCTTGCTGCCTTGAATATTGAGGATGAGTCTGGAAGTGGAATTGGTGCATCATCTTCTTCAGCACCACCATCCACTGTTGAGCATTGTGCTGCTTCTATTTTTGATGAGGATTGTTATGATGAGGATTAGTCTTTTGTCTTTATAGTTCTTGCAGCCTTATAGTCTTTATTGTACTTGCAGCCTCATATATAATTAATAAAGGCTGATTTTGAGCTTTTGCCCTTGGATATATAATAAACTTTAATTGGTTGCTTTTTGATTTTCCTATATTTTTTTTCATTATGTGATCATTCATGACTCATGAGTAATGTTGATATAAATTAATCTTAATGTTTAAATGTTAATAAATTATAATGTATCATTAATGCTTTCTTGCATTGCACATATTATTATAATTTTTAAATATTTTAATATATTATATATATATTTTTATATATATATTCGCGTTTCCCCGTTTCCTCAAATTTGGGGAGGTCGCGTTTCGTATCGCTTCCCGTTTCGGAAACTTGTTTCCATTTCCCCGTTTCGTGCAACTTAGGAGCATGGGCAACTCATGGGCAGCATGATGTATGGGCAGCACAATGATGCATGGAGCATGGGCAGCTCATGGGCAACATGATGTATGGGCAACACAGTGATGCATGGAGCATGGGCAGCATGATGTATGGGCAACGTGATGTATGAGATCATGAGCAACATGATAATGCATGATGCAACATGATGGTGCTACATGGTTAGGTGCAACAAATGGATGAGATGCAGCACAATGATAGGTGGAGTCACCTTGGAGAATCAGTTGAAGCAGAATGTCTTCAATTGATCTTATCGTTATAAGAAATGATCTATGCTAGATCTAGATAAGTCAAAGTGTTGATTTCTATTGTAAATGTACTATCTCTCTCTCTCTCTCTCTGCTGAACTTTGAAGAACATAAAAGAAGAATTGATCAAGGGTTTCCCCACAAATTGTGGGGTTTGCCCCTGGCTAGCGCCACATCTTGTGTCCTCTTGTTTTTTGTGATTTATATTTATGTTCTATCTGCAGTTTATCTTAATGTTGATGTGATTGCTAACTGTGAAAATTTAAATAAATTGCTCTAGCATAGAACATACCAAAAAATAACATGGTATTAGAGCTGAGGTGAAGACAATGCCCAAGCAAGAGTGAAAGAGCAATCATCGAAGATAGATGGGACAAGACAAAAGGATCAATGGGATCCTCATAATTCACCTAGAGTGAAGTTGAAGCAGAGAATGTTATCAGAATGACGCAACGAAAGTTTCTGATGGCCTACCTAAAGATCACTTCACTGGGAAGTTCGGATCTAAGGGTAGAAGGAAAGGTAGATATCTTGATGATAAGTTCGGCCCTTATGCGAAGGAGTGTCCGAATGGCAGAGATGCAGGTCATCAAGGACACGACCGACTCTTCAAAGCAAGGAACCCCAGGAATGGAAGTCGAAGGTTTTAAGGTGGCATTCGTCAATGGAAAGGTACGTGTTCGAAAATAGAATTTTCAAAGATGCTTTTGAGTTCAGGGTTGTATTAAGTTATAGGAAGTCCACTGGGGACCATGTCCATTGACACATAGCATCGAAGGTCTATGAGTCAGATGGTGACAGGGAAGCCTGAATTCAAAAAGAGCATGAAAGTACATGTCTGAGATGTACCGAAGGAAAATCTTATAAGAGGACCATTCCTCTCATATAGCAGGTCCACAGGTTTGAAACAACCCGTGGAGTTTGAGATTCATGAACAAGAATCTTATGTATATAGGTGGAAGAAAGCCCTCTATGGCTTGAAGCAAGACACCCCGGGCGTAGTATGAGAGGACTGATAGTTGTTTGATGAAGCTGAGATTCACTAAGGAGTGAAACCAATCCAAACCATTATCCGAAGGTTGTGGATGATAGACCTCTCATACCAGCACCTTATGCGGACGAACTATTTTTGATAGTTGCAGACCCTCTCATTTGCAGAAGTAAGAGGGAGTTGGATTTCAGACATATGTTGTGCAGTTAGCACGGGGAGCTCATATTTGGTTGAGCCTCACTAGATTGGTGCCAAGAATCTCCTGAGATGTCTTCAGGGCACAATCTCTCATGGATTGAAATACACTACAAGAAATATGAAACTGCATGATTATTCGAAAGCTGAATGGGAAGGCAGTGTGGAGGATCACTGGAGCACTTCTCAGTGCTGTTCCTCTTTGGATTCTGCTTCAATATCATGGATGAGTAGGAAGCAAAAGTCGGTTGTTATAAGCACCACCGAGATCGGATACATATCTACGAGTATGATCTTGTATGAAGCCGCCTGGTTGGGGAAGCTCCTCAGTGAGCTGTTTGTACGCATGATGAATACCACTGTGATTCTCCGTAACAACTAGAGGTGGGATTCAATTATTGAGGAATCCTGTATTCGACGATTGCTCTAGCAGATAGACATCAGATACTACCTTACCCAGGATATGGTAAGTCGATGAGCGAGGAGGCTCCATTGCATTGAGATGATGTACAGGTTGCTAAAGCACTGCGGGAAAGATCAAATCTGTGATTTTCCAGAATGACTTGGAGTCGTCAAGAGAGCCTTGTACAAGGGTCCTGCATGTTGCACATATTGAACTTTGGGAGCTCTAGGGGCTTGCGGTTCTTACTGGAGCAACATACGACCACAGGGTGACTCACCCTCCCCTGGTGGTGCGCACTGGGACAAGATGATTCGCTCTCTTTTGGGATAGGATGATTCACTCTCCTGTGAATAGGATGATTCGCTCCCCTGTAGACAAGATGATTTGCTCTCTTATGGGACAAGATGATTCACTCTCTTGTGGAATAGGATGATTCGCTCTCCTATGTAGCAGGATGATTAGTTCTCCTGTGAGGTCTGGATGATATGTTCTCCATGACAAATGTAGCAGGATGATTAGTTCTCCTTTGAGGATGAGATTGATTAAATTCTCCTGTCAAGGTATCCTACACATGCAGTCTGGGACTCATGGGAAGTACCTCTCATCTGATCAATGAGCAGGGAAATGAAGATAGGGACCATAGTAGTACTGATGGACGCATCGCTGTATCTACCGTACTCCCTACGCTAGGATGACCTTAATTGATCTGGGATCAATGATATTGGTCTACGACCAATGGTAGGAGTTGTATCTACTATGATGATGACTTCAGGTCGGTTGAGACTGGTCTGAGACTAGTGGTACACTCTCTGAGCCTGCGATATTGGTCTGGGACCAGTGGTAAGAGTTGTACCTACTATGACGCTGACTTCGGGTCGGTTGAGACTGGTCTGGGACCAGTGGTACATACTCTGAGACTGACTTCGTGTCAGTGCAGGACTGGTTTGGGACCAGTGAGAGTGGTACATACTATGACGTTGACTTCAGGTCGGTTGAGACTGGTCTGGGACTAGTGGTACACTCTCTGAGCCTGCGATACTGGTCTGGGACTAGTGGTAGGAGTGGTACCCACTATGACGCTGACTTTGGGTCGGTTGAGACTGGTCTGGGACCAGTGGTACACACTCTAAGACTGACTTCGGGTCAGTGGAGAATGGTATGAGACATTCTCGATCAATTCTTCTTCTTTCATAGTTCAGCAGAGCTAAGTTGAGCAGAGCAGAGCAAAGCTAGCAGAGCTGAGCAAAGCAAAGCAAAGCTAGCCGAGCTGAGCAAGAGCAAAGCAGAGCCAACAGAGCTGTGCAGAGCATAGCAAAGCTAGTAGAGCTAGCAGAGCTGTGCAGGGCACTGATGGCAGAGATAGTACAGTCGGACTTATGGATCAGTGGATGGAGTTCTCCCTAGTTGAGAGGGAGTGTTAAATTGGCAACTAGGGCCAAACTCCATGTGGGTTAGCTTATTTATGGTAGCTGATATTTTTATTGGACACCTCTCATCGAGAGGTGTAGGATTGATCTAAAGATCATCTAATTCCGATAAGTATTTATGGAGACATGAATTTATTTTGATTATGGATTTATCATCTAGCCGACCAGCAATGGCTCAGAAGCCCAAAAGACCTGCCTTTTCATCACCTATGTTTTAGTATAAATTGAAGAGGACTTGGGGTCATTTGGGCATACACATTCTTCATGTGCTCTCCTCTCCACGTCTTGGGTTTGGAGGAGGAGAGACACTAATGAAGGATGCCCTAAGATGATGCCCTAATGGAGAACATTGTCATAACAATGCAGGATCTAGCAGCGTGGTTTAAGGATCTATATGCAGTCGTGAAGGAATAAAATATGTTGCTCATCAAAGATCTAGCTGCTGTCAATAACCATATCACGCAAGCCCTAGATCTGGCAGCGTAGTTTAAGAGATACGCGGACATATATACGCAGGCATTCTGGCAGCGCAGTAGAGACATATATGTACGCATCAACAGAAGACATATCACGCAGGCATTCTGGCAGCGTAGTGGAGACATATATATGCAGGATCTGGCAGCGTGGTTTAAGGACATGAAGACTCATACACATTCAATGGTGAACGCAATCATGATATTACACACTGAACATACTTACACGCACAACAATGAAATAGTGATGCCCTAATACGCACAACACCTATACGCTGAGACCTTATACGCTGGAAACCCTATACTCTACACGCAGTGATGACAATATATAACACCCTCAGTCATATGCAGTCCATACTAGGTACGCACAGGTCCATACAAGGTACGCACAGTCATACGCTGCAGTAACAGTTATATGTAAACACTGGACAGTCATACGCTGCAGTAATGTAAATGCTGGACAGTCATGTATATACGCTGGGCAGTAATGTAAACGTTGTACAGTCATGTATATACACTGCATTCATGGTTATATATACGTTGGTCAGGTAGTCAAGGGTGCCACTGTCATCAAGCCGCAGTAATGAAGAGGTAAACACAGTCATGGTATTGGAGGAATACCAGAACTATAGCGTAGCTGCTTTGCTAGGCTGCAAGCCATAGCAAGCAGCTAAGGTTGATATGTATATGACCTCCATAATGAAGTAACAAAAGGGTATTATGAGCAGCATGATGAGCTACATGATGGGTAGTATTATGAGCAGCATGATGAGCTGCATGATGGGTAGTAGTATGAGCAACATGATGCATGATGTATGAGATCATGAGCATCATGGTAAATGTAATCATGTGCATGGGCAGCACAATGATGCATGGAGCATGGGCAACTCATGGGCAGCATGATGTATGGGTAGTGTGATGTATGAGATCATGAGCAACATGATAATGCATGATGCAGCATGATGGTGCTACATAGTCGGGTGCAGCAAATGGACGAGATGCAGCATGATGATAGGTGAAGGAGTCACCTTGGAGAATAAGTTGAAGCAGAATGTCTTGAACTGATCTTATCGTTATAAGAAATGATCTATGATAGATCTAGATAAGTCAAAGTGTTGACTTTTGTTGTAAATGTACTATCTCTCTCTTTCTCTACTGAACTTTGAAGAACATAAAAGAAGAATTGATCAAGGGTTTCCCCACACATTGTGGGGTTTGTCGCTAGCTAGCGCCACATCTTGTGTCCTCTTGTCTTGGTTAGTCTTCTGCGATTTATATTTATGTTCTATCTGCAGTTTATCTTAATGTTGATGTGATTGCTAACTGTGAAAATTTAAATAAATTGCTCTAGCATAGAACATACCTAAAAGTAACACCTCTGCAGCAACTGACACTGGTCCATCCTGCTACTTCTGATCTAGGCTCCCGCAGCAAGGTATTGATCCAAGAGGTGGAATCCTCAAGGATCGTGCCCATTTGTAGTTCTTTCGAACAATAGTTATAGATCACCCCACCTCTCCCCTGGACGTATTTGGGCAACCATGGAAAACTCCTCCTCCCTGATATTTGCGGATGCAACCTTTGGATCATGCTTCTCGTCCTTGTCTTTTTTCTTGAGAGGACATTGTGTAGTTTAGTGACCAAGTTCACCACACTGGAAGCACTTGATCTTTGAAACATCTTTCTTCTTCTTCTGCTGCTCTTGCTGTCCCTTAGATGCAAGGGCTGCATTTTCTTCCTCCTCCTTTGGCATCGTCCCACTGCTGTTGCTGCTACTAACAAGTTTGCACTTGACTAAGTCTCTCCCCATTTCTTCCTGTTGAAGAGTGGCTCACATTCCTTCCGAATTGGGTGAGCTTTCTCTGCCTAGGATACTCTTGACAAACATTTGCCATTCTTCTGAAACAGAATTCAAGGCTAGCCTCACCATCTCGCTAGGCTGAGGTGTTGACCCCATAGCTGCTAACGAGTCTTGGATTTCCTGAAGCTTCGTTAGGAACAAATCAATGCGTTCCCCCTTCTGCATATGCGTGGATCTCATCTTGTGCTCCAAGTACATCTTCCGCTATTTGGAAGTTCCTTCATATAGCATGGCCAATGCTTCCCACATTTGCCAGGCAGTCCTTGTCGGCAATGTGATACACTACGTGATCTCTCACTATGTTGAGGATCAATCGTTTGGCCTTCGCCATTTTAGCCTTTTACTTCTTGAGCGGTCTGGATCCGCGGGTACAACTACCACACCGTCGACATAGGTTTTGAGATCGTGCTCATTTAGAAGGCATGAGATCCTTGCCTTCCAGATAACATAGTTGGATGCACCCTTCAACTAATCTTGATCTCGCAACCCATTAGCTGCCATCTCTTCCAATGAAATGTCGAAATGCGTCCTCTCTCCTCTGCGCTGCTGCTGGGCTGGCCTACACACTCCCTGCTGGAGTTAGTAGAGATGCTGCTTCCTGCTGCTGCTCAACAAATGAGAATTTGGACTTCTTGGCTGGAAGTCCTTTGAGGAAGAATTCCCTCAACACTGTCTCTCTTCTTCCTTCTTCCCTCAACAGTGTCTCTCTTTTTCCTTCTGACTCTTTTCTGTCCCAGCGACTGCTGCAGAAAACTGCGTCACACCAATATCCTCCTCTGTGCTAAAGCTTCTGCGTTGCTCTCTCTGATACTGGCAAACTTCGATTTGGAAGTCTTACATCTCCGTCGACTCAAAGAGAGTCCTTCCTCGAAATTTTTTCCCTCTTGGCCTTGACTGTGCAATCCCTTTGGGGATTCGATCTGCAGCTTATGCAACACTTTGACCCTCCTTCTCTTCAGCACTGGGCTCTTCTGGCTTTGCTTTCTTGCTTCACCTGCAAATCTGATACCATGCAAAAATTTGGAAGACCCAAATTTCAATTGCAACAACTGATTAAGTTCCTTCTATTTGTTAATTACTGAACAAATTATTTACTGCATCCTACAACAAATACCGAAACTAATACACTGTAGCCTTCACCAATTAAATTAAATTAGGAAACAAGAAACCGAGCAAGAAAGAAATACACAACACAAGTGACACTATTATTTTTGGACAAATGTCCCTGGAAAAACCCAACGCGGGAAAACTAGTGCAACAACTACGGGTTTGTATTATTAAGTAGTAGTTTTCAGAATACAATTCGTTGGAAACCCAACTAGCTATCCGATATAGAGAGAAATTGGACAAAAAGAGTAGTGAGATGATCTCACCCAATCACTGGAAGAACCGACACTGATCTGCGCTGGAGGTAAGCCTCTATGCAGTCTCTGCACAGTAATGTGTCAAGCCTATGCAGTCACTGTGTCACTTTAGTTGGGATTGCACTGCACCTCCTTCTGATCCTCTTCTGGCTAGAAACTTCAACTCTCAGGCCTCCCGGTCTCACACCCTAGCTTCAACACTAGATCTTGGCTGTTCCTCAATAGAATTTTGATCTCCCTCTGAAGCTTTGCACTGCCACAACGTAGCTCTGCATGGCCCTGCGTCAGCCTCTTTGGACGTCTCTTTGCCCTCTCTGCCTTGTACTCTCCGGTCCATGAAAACTTCCCCCGGAAACTATCCTTGCTCCTCACTGCAATAAATCTCCTTAATTAATTCTCTAGCAACTGCTACACTGCCCTCTTTGAGGAATTCGGTCTCTTGATCTCTCCCCGATTTTTTTTCCAAATGCCCATCAAGCATCCTCTTATAATCTTCTCGTTGAGAACCAATGGCCCAGATTAGATTCTAATCAATGGCTCAGATCATTTTGGCTTGATCCTCGTCTTCTTTAGAAGTTTCACCCATAGTTTGATTAATACCCTTTAATTATTTTAATTTCGTAAGTTTAGACTTAGGCCTCCATTAAAAATAATTAATTTTTTTAATAAAACTTTCTCCGAGTGGAATTTCTCAAAACGATTTTTGAGTATTCTGGAATACATGTGTCCAAGCCTCCCTGCAAATTTTGAGGCTTAGAGCACATCCGATGCTAACAAAAATCAACAATTATATTAATGCCTCATTTTGTGAGGCTTGCAGAGCACCTGTCTAGACTTATTCTTTATTTTCTTCTCTAATATGCCAATTAGTTACATTCATTGTTGAATTTGTACCTATGCTTCCTTCTGTAAGGCAATGATGTTTCACAGGTGTACTTTTATGATGTCTAGTTACTAGTATTCTTTCCATTTATGTCGAAAGTTGAATCCTAAGATATAGTTAAAGAGAAGGAACAAGGTACTGTTGGAAACTTAGAGAAATTGCATTCTTTATTATGAACAGGAATGGAGGTCACGTTCCAAGAGTATAATATTGTGCTTGTTTGTTTCTGACTTCCCGCTTTTGCTGATACTTAGTCAATGGGATTAAGAAGTTTTCATTTGTCTCACCAATATTATTTTAAAATTAAAATTATTAATTTATAATAATTGTAAATTGAAGAAAAATATTTAGTTTTTCTTGACATGTCTCTATAGGATGGAATTCAGCTAAAGAGGAAGAATTCCAGTTCTGGAGAGGTAGTGCGAAGAGGCCGAGTTTATTCTCCAGGAGGTTGCATAGGGGCTTGCGTAGAGCTTCATAGAGGCAATTCGATTTGGCTGAGAGGCAGGTCATTTCATGTGTCGGAGGCCAGGACGATTTCTAGAGTGTTAGGCCAGTAACTTCCAACAACTACTACAAGCATAATGACTACTTAGAGAGAGTTCTGGAGGACTGCGAGTTTGGCCCATGCAAGGACTGCGTAATAGGCTGACACATGGGTTTTCTGGAGCAGATTTTTGTGACCAGTTTAAGCCAGGATTGCTTGTGGAGGAGGGTAAAATTCCCTCATTTATTTTACCAGTATTTCCCTCAAAGAGGATTGCCAGTTTGGCATTCTTATTATTGTACTCAAAATCTCGCTGTTGCATAATTATAAAACCCTCATCTGCTGCACTAGATTTCGCGTATTGGGCTTTTTTGAGGACGATTGTCTAAAAATAACAGTGTCATATTTTTGTGTGTGTGCTCTATATTTCTTAGTTTCCAACATTTTATTTTCCGCAACATTTTTATTGTGAAGAAATTGCAGTGTGATTAATTCGTTATTTTGCTGTAACAAAATAAACTACATAATTTATTTAGTTGGAAGAATTAATTCTAGTTGTTGCATTTCAAGGAAAACTTCACATGGTATCAGAGCTAGTTTGACAGATTTGTGGCTCAGAGACGAAGAGGGAGAAATTCGCAGTTCAGAAGGAGTAGCAGCATAATTTCTTCAGATTTGTGCAGAGCTAGCCAAGCAGTTCGAATTGCTAGGCAGAGGGGTTGATTTTCCAGTGTAGGTGGCAGGAAAATTCGTAGAGTCTAGCAGTAGTTTCAACAGGCAGTGGTGAAGCTGTGAAGTAGTTTCGGTGAAGCAGATCAATAAATTCGCAAGGCAGATCTAGGTGCAGTTGTTTTTGTAGTAGTTTTGCAGTTGCAGATTCAACGCCAGGTGGAAGAGAAATTGCACACATTGAGAAATTTTTCTTAGAGGGTTTCCAGTTTTTGTTTTGAAGGAATCCAAAATTTCTAGTTATAGAGGCAGAACCAGCGGAGAGGACTGCGCATTCCAGAAAGGAGTGTGAATTGTAGAGCAAGTAGCCAAGCATGAAAGGAGGAGATAACTGTTTATTTGCCAGTTGTGAGTTTTGCAGAAAATGGCCTTAGTAGGTCTTCGAGATCAGGATAGACTTGATGGAGCCTCAAATTATTGTATCTAGAAAGCCAGATGTCTTTCCTACTAGATGAGCATGGTTTGAGGATGTACGTAGAGAGAGTTGTAGCCGTATCAACAAACCTGCAACAATTAGAGAACTACAATAAGGGGATGGCCAAGGCAAAGCGGTTGATCCTCGATGGAGTGAGGGATCATATAGTTTCACACATAGTGGCCAAGAATTGGACCAAAGAGATGTGGGATGTTGTCGTAGCACTATACCAGAATTTCTCTGAGAATCGGAAGATGTTCTGCAAATTAAGTTGGCCTCCCTCTAACCTTCTCGAACCCCACTAAGAAACTCGACCTCCAGGAATTTGCATTGCTTGGCTTGGGAGAATCGTATGTCCTACTAACTTGGCTCTAAGTGAGTCGTCTTGCCACCCTTTGCTACTGGAAGAAATTTGCTTGGCCTTCTGAAGCTCGATCTCACCTCTGGCAACACTGCAAACCTTCTTTTGGCAACTCTCACTTGGTTTTTGGCAACTCGCACTGGCTATTCGGCCATCTTGTAGAAATATTTCGACCTCCTTGTTCTACTGCTAGGAATCTCTTCCGGAATACTCTGTTGTTGCTCCTTCAATCTCTCTCTCTCTCTTTCCTTCTGTGTCAAACTCTTCTTTCTTGTTCGACTTCTGCAATTGGATAGCTCGATTTGCCGAGGAAATCACTCTCCTTTGATGTGTCTATATCCATCCCCATTGTCTTGCTCTTATAATCTCTCGTTGCCTCATCGACGGTCATGATTAAATCATTATCAACGACTAAGATCATCTCAAACTCAATCCGTGTGAGTTTCTAGAGCTTCCTCACCTTTCCTAATTAATTGTTGTTAATTAACCAATTTTCCTAAGTTAGACTTAGGAAAGTTTAAATGATGGTCAATTAATTTAATTAAGGCATTTCATAAGCTTATCTCGTGAAATCTTTTCCGAGTTTTGAAGATCTCATGTTCCTTAGTCTCTTAGACACAAATTGAGAAAAGAACACTTTTCCGATGATACAAAAACTAACACTCCCTCTTAGCGAGAAATGTGTTCTATCTTTCGCCCTTAACATCTTCCCTCACGCTGCTGATGTTTGACATTTGTAATAATATGTCAATATCTATCAAGCTACTATGCATACTTTGTTAGTTTTTGTAAAACTGGATGTGTTCTAGCCACGAAATTTGGTGGAGAGGCTAGAATACATGAGATCTCCAAAACCCAGAAATTGTTTTTGGAAATTCCACGTAGAAGTGACTTAATTAGATTATTAACCAATATTTTAATGTTTCCTAAGTCCAAACTTAGGAAAATTGGTTAATTAATCAGTATTAATTAAGTCAAGGTGAAAATCATCTAGAAACTCACACAGATCGATTCCAAGATGATCCTAGCCATTGATTGTCATGTCCCTTCCCAAAAGCATTTGTAACAGGCTTGTTTCTACACAATTCTGCATATTTTTGCCAAAGAAAAGGACCCAAGCAGTTTCGACGTAGGGACTTAGGAGAAAATACAGCCATATTAGTTTGCTAGTGGAAAGTGGGGGCCACCCATGTGGGAATGCGTACTAGGCAATTAGAATTGCTTGGAAGGAATTCATATAGCTGTTGGAGGGGCCCACATGAGGCAAAGGAAGGCCCACGAAGTCATAAGGAGGAGGAGCCTCTCACTTGGTCATTCATTCACTTTTGCATATCGAATTTTACTTGACTGTTTGCTCGAGTTGCTTAGCCGAGTCAACTAGCTGTTCAACCATGAATCTCTCAATTGGGAGATTCAGCCTTACCTTTGGGGGACTACGAGTGCCACACTATGGAGGTAGTTCCATCGCAGCTTGAGGAGTTCCGGGAAGTATCTACAACACATCCATTCTGCCATCATCAGGATGTGCATATTTTTGGGCCAGCAGTAGAGAATACACAGTAGAGGCAAGAGCTTCCTTGGGCCAGACCTTAGCTAGCGAAACCAGGGAATTTAAAGGACATCATTGGGTCAACATTCAAGAGGAGTTTTGGGGCAAGAGAGGACAACAAACAGGCAGTTCGAATTCTAGTCTTGGAGGACAATGTAGAGAGCTAGTCCAGGCAATTCGTGGGTCTTGAGGGGAAGAATTACATCCCGAAATTACAGCTGGGAAGGAAGGAGATTCATAAGAGGGATCATCTCAGTGATTTGGGGCAATTTCCAGGAGGTTTAACAACTTCATTCTAGTAGGCTGAGTTTTACAGTTGCAGCTGAGGTTGGGCTCCTTGGGGGTCAAATTTCAGAAGTCTAAACCAAACCAAACCCTTCCTGGGTTTTGGTGGGTTTTGGCCAAGGAGCAAGGAGCTGAAATCTTATAATTTTCTGAGCATGGGAAGCAGTGGTTCCAACCATTTGATTCTAGCATATAATACAGTTTCTGGGCAATGTAGATCAGTTTTGCTGCAGCAGTTGGGATAGCTTTCAGATCAGCATTTTCTCACCTAGGTTTTGTCACGCTTGTTCTTAGAGACAAGCCTAGTTGCACCATTCTATTTTATCATTGTATTTTCCCCTTAAGAATTAATAAAATGGCTTAGCAATTCTCTATTTCCAACGTTTTCATGGGTGCTTGATGTGTGTTTTGTCTTTTTGGTTGCTGGACTATTTGCTTGATTTGTTTATCACTTAATTTCCTGTTTAGGAACATTACAATGGTATCAAAGCC
This sequence comes from Pinus taeda, assembly GCA_000404065.3. Classification (NCBI taxonomy): domain Eukaryota; kingdom Viridiplantae; phylum Streptophyta; class Pinopsida; order Pinales; family Pinaceae; genus Pinus; species Pinus taeda. The sequence continues at coordinate 46,906 of APFE030031400.1, forward strand.
TAGGTCTTGGCTCAGCTATGGGGATTTTCTCCTATGAGAGAAGGGGACCAATAGAACATTACATACAAGAGGTAGAGGTACTAGCGCAGAGAAAGAGAGTTGGAAATCACTCCAGACACGGAGGACAGGGGGAAAGCAGTGGTAGCAAAGGAAGATATGCTAGAACCCAAGAGCGTGGAGGAGATGGCTTTCGACAACCTCTTGAAGGGTTTGAATGATTTAGCAAAGGGCTAGAAAGAGATGCTAGAGGAGATAAAAATGCAGAACCGGGAGAGAACCACCCCTAGGGGATTCTTATTTGGGGAAACTTCTGGAGCCTCTCAGCAATTCGATGACCCTTCACCGACAATAGAACCCCCATTAGCCAGTGGGCCAACTCGAGCCACACTGCCCTCTTTCATGCATGTGGCACAGATCGAACCAGCAGGGGTTGAAGACCCCTCACAGATGGGAGAACACTTTAGAGAATGGCAGGCTATGGGTGCAAACTTCAGGGAAGCACTCTCTTTTAGAGATTTCTGCAAGCTCAAGCAGAATGAGAAGCACAAGGGCTGTGGAGGACAGGGCACGCAGAGGACCATAGGGAGGATGTACTTCCCTACATTCGATGGCACTGGCAAGTGCACTGCTCGGACCTAGGTTGAGAAGATGGATAAGTATTTCCAGCTCAACCGGATGACAGAGCTGGAAGCCATCAAGATGGCCACGTTGGACTTGGAGGGGAAGCCCATGACTAGTGGTTTCATGGTTTGGCCACCCTGGTGCATGCCAATGTGGCTTCATATGAGGATTTCATCAGGAGGGTGGTGGAAGGCTTTGACCAAAGGGATCCAGAGGCTTATTTTAGGGACCTAACCCAACTTCTCCAGACCGGCAACCCGAAGCGATACATTTTGGAGTTTCATTGATGGTCCCAAACCTATCAGATGCTTGGAGGGTATATACCTTCATATAGGGCTTACTCGAGCCTCTGCGTGGATTGGTGAAGTCACGTAGACCCTCCATGTTGCAGGAGGCAATTATGTGCACTAGAGATTTGCAGGGGTCCATCCTTAAGACTAGAGCACCTTTTCCTGCACAGACCCCTTTACCTAGAAGGGGCATGACACTAGACCCCCACCTCAGAGAACTACCCAGGGACGGGGGAAGCTGGATGATTAGACACGGAAGGACCTTAGGAGGAGGAAGTTGTGCTTCACTTGCCGAGAACCTTGGGCACTAGGCCATCAATGCACTGTTGGCAATCAACTTTATGCTGAGGTTTTTTTAGATACTGACCAGGAGGAAGAGATGGAGCAGGAGTGTGGTATGGGAGACGGTGAGTGTTCGGCAGACAAGGGACCACCACCACTACCTCCATACGGAGGGGTATCCTTTGCCCCATCCTAGGGAGTCCTTGCTTCTTTATGTGGGGTCCCCAAATTCTTGACATTGAGGATTAGAGGCATTATAGAGGGACAACAGGTGTCGGTGTTAATTGACAGTGGGGCTACCCACAACTTCGTAGATTCCCAGTTGGTTTAGAGGAGGGGCCTCACCACGATCGAGTTTGAGGGCTTTCCAGTCCTGGTACCAAATGACTGTACCATGCAATACACTCGGTATGTGCCTGCTTTGACAGTAGTTATGGGGAGCTACTCTATGACGAACCATTTCTTTGTGGTCAATGTGCCAGACACCAATGTGGTGATGGGTGTCCAGTGGTTGTACTCCCTTGGGTAAGTCACTACTGATTGGAAGAAACTGGAGATGGAGTTCAACGGGCCGGATGGAAAATCGGTGGTGCTTAGAGGCATGCATTCATATCCATCGCGGACAGTCTCAACACATAGGATGGAGGCAGATTTGTGACATGGGGACATAGCATGGGCAGTGGAGCTGAGGGTTTCAGAGGTTGGAGGACAGGTCCAATCACCACCTCCAAACATACAAGCCTTGTTGGACAGGTACGCAGTGGTGTTTGGGGATATTCCACTAGGGCAACCACCAGACAGGGGATTCAAGCACACCATTGAGCTGCAGTTGGGTGTGCAGGCGGTGATCACTACCCCTTATAGGCATCCTAAGGCCTATAAGGATGAGATTGCGAGGGCCATCAAAGAGCTGTTGGCATTAGGCCATATCCGACCAAGTTCCAGTGCTTTTGCTTCTTCGGTGGTGTTGGTGAAGAAGAAGGATGGAACCTTGCGTATGTGCATTAACTACTAGGCCCTCAACCTGAAGACACTAAAGAATCGGTACCCCATCCCCCGCATCGATGAGTTGATGGATGAGCTTAGAGGAGCCAAGTACTTCTCTAAGATAGATCTATGTTCGGGGTACCACTAGATCAGGGCGAGGGATCATGACATCCCGAAGACAACTTTTCGGTGCCATTATGGGCACTTCGAGTTCCTGGTCATGCCATTTGGTTTGACCAACACCCTGACTATTTTTCAGTCGTGTATGAACCATGTGTTCCGGAGGCAGTTGAGGAGATTTGTGCTGGTTTTCTTCGACGATATCTTGATTTACAGCAAGACTCGGGAGGAGCATCTCCAACACTTGGAGGAGCAGCAATTTTATGCCAAACTGTCCAAGTGTGAGTTTGGCCTGAAAGAGATGCTCTACTTAGGGCAGATTATTGGCGCAGATGGGGTGAAGGTCCATGAGGAGAAGATATGAGCTATTCGTGATTGGCCAGTACCCCGAGATGTGACAGCATTGAGGGGCTTCTTGGGCATCTGCACATATTACCGGAAGTTCGTCAAGGGTTTTTCGTAGTTGGTAGCTCCCCTGACAAATTTGACCAAGAGAGGGGCTTTGGCATGGACAAATGGGGCACATGGAGCTTTTGATCGCCTCAAGGAGGTGATGAGTAGTTGTCCAATTTTAGCACTTCCGGACTTTTCCCAGCCCTTCACCGTGGAGTGTGATGCATCCGAGGAGGGAGTCAGAGCAATACTATCTCAGGATGGGCACCCCATTACTTTCGAGAGTCAGAAGCTCCTACCCCATGAGCAGTCATATTCTGTATATGACAAAGAGATGCTGGCCATCATGCATGCATTGGCCAAGTTCCGACAGTATTTGGTGGGTAACAGGTTTAGGTGAAGACTGATCACAACGGTCTTCGTCACTTCATGGGGTAGCATGGCCTCAACAACAGACAAGGGTCAGCAAGGTGCAGGCCTATGACTTCAACATAGAGTATGTGTGGGGAAAGCACAATGTGGTGGCTGATGCTCTATCCCGGAAACCTGCAGGCCTATCACTCATGAGCATCTGCCATGATTGGAAGGCCCAATTATTGGAGTATTCCAAAGACAGGAGGGCATGAGAGATTTTGGAGGGTACCCATGCAGATGAGCGCTACTAGGTGATGGATGAGGTCATCTACTACAAGGGGTGCATATTTTTGGTGCCTAGCTCGCAGTTGAGGGAGAGAGTGCTCCACTCAACATATGACTTGCCATTGTCAGGGCATCAGGAAAACATACATGGCGGTCAAGGAACGCTTCACATGGAAGGGCCTCAAGGGGGACGTGCTGAAGCACATATAGGAGTGTGAGGTTAGAGGAACAAAGGGGAGTTGATTCACCCTACAGGATTGTTACAACGCTTCCCATCCCCGAGGGGAAATAGGAAAGTATCTCCATGGATTTCATCACGGGGCTCTCCACAGTACAGGGCAACTGCATTTATGTAGTGGTCGACCGATTGACCAAGTATGCCCACTTTTTCGCCATCCCTATTAGATATTTGTCTTCGCAGGTTGTAGAGCTATTCTTTAGGGAGATCTTTCGATTACATGGGATTTTTAAGAACATCATGAGTGACAGGGATAGTAGGTTCATGGGAGGCTTCTGGCAGGAGCTTTTTAGGTTGGTTGGTACCGAGCTCACCTCTAGCATGAGTTACCACCCCCAGACAAATGGCCAGAGAGAGCGAGTTACTCTGTGGCTAGAAGGGTACCTGAGGAACTACGTGACTGGACAGTAGAGGGCTTGGATTCGTTGGCTGCATTTGAGCGAGTATTGCTACAACACCACCCACCACATGTCCATCGGTATGACTCTTTCCGTGCCTTGTATGGTTATGATGCATTATCTTTTGCTGATGTTGTTTTTGGCGACAGCCAAGCCCCAAAGGCCAAAGATTGGATCCAAGAGAGCCAAGACATTCTCAAGGCTCTCAAGGATAACTTAGTGATAGCACAGAACCAGCAAAAGGTGTACGCAGATTGGCACCGGACTGAGAGACATTTCGAGGAGGGGGATTTGGTGTACCTTTGTTTACAGCCGTACAGGCAGTCCACGTTGAAGCAAAAGGGGGGCGAGAAGCTACAACCTTGTTTTTATGGGCCATACAGGGTGGTCAGGCGAGTTGGGGAGGTAGCCTATACGCTGGAGCAGCCTTGGGAGAGCAGGATTCACAATATATTGCGTGTTTCATGCCTTAAAAAGTTGTTGGGGCAACAGGTGACAGTAGCAGTAGAGTTACCCCCATTGGATGATGAGGGCCACTTGGTTTTGGAGCTTGAGGCTATTTTGGAGAGGAGGGAGAGGAAGATGAGGAGTAGGACCATCAGGGAGTTCTTGGTATGCTGGAAGAACTTGCCAGATGAGGATGCCACCTGGGAGGGTGAGCACATTTTGGAGCACCCAACTTTGAATTTGTTTGAGGGCAAGCAACATTTGGGAGGGGAGGACTGTCATGTCCCTTCACAAAAGCATTTGTAATAGGCTTGTTTCTACACAATTTTGCCAAGGAAAAGGACCCAAGCTGTTTCTACTTAGGGACTTGGGAGAAAATACGGCCAGATTAGTTTGCTAGTGTAAGGTGGGGGCCACCCACGTGGGAATGCGTACTAGGCAATTTGAATTGCTTGGAGGGAATTCACATAGCTGTTGGAGGGGCCCACATGAGGCAAAGGAAGGCCCACGAAGTCATAAGGAGGAGGGGCTTCTCACTTGGTCATTCATTCACTCTTGCATATCGAATTTTACTTGACTGTTTGCTCGAGCTGCTTATCCGAGTCAACTCGCTGTTCAACCATGAATCTCTCAAGCGGGAGATTCAACCTTACCTTCGGGGGACTACGAGTGCCACCCTAGGAAGGCAGTTCCATAACATCTTGAGGAGTTCCAGGAATTATCTACAACACATCCATTCAGTTGTCATCAAGAAGTGCGTATTTCTGGGCCAGCAGTAGAGAATACGCAGTAGAGGAAAGAGCTTCCTTGGGCCAACCATTAGCTGAAGAAACTAGGGAATTCCAAGGACATCACTGGGTCAACATTCAGGAGGATTTTTGGGGCAATAGAGGACAACAAACAGGCAGTTCGAATTCTAGTCTTGGAGGACAGCGCAGAGAGCCTGTCCAGGCAATTCGTGGGTCTTGAGGGGAAGAGCTACAACCCAGAATCACAGTTGGGAATGAAGGAGATTCATAGGAGGGATCATCTCAGTGATTTGGGGTAGTTTCCAGGAGGTTTAACAGCTTCATTCCAACAGGCCGAGTTTTACAGTTGCAGCGGAGGTTGGGCTCCTTAGGGGTCGAATTTTAGAAGTCTGAACTAGACCAAACCCTTCCTGGGTTTTGGCTAAGGAGCAAGGAGCTGAAATCTTATAATTTTTTGAGCACGAGAAGCAGTGATTCCAGCCCTTTGATTCCAACAGACTGTGCATTTTCTGGGCAACACAGATCAATTTTGGTGCAACAGTTGGGGCAACCTTCAGATCAACATTTGCTCACCTGGGTTTTGTCACTGCATATCCTTAGAGACAAGCCCAAGAGCACCATTCTATTTTATCATTGTATTTTCCCTTGAAGAACTAATAAAATGGCTCAACAGTTCTCTAATTCCAGCGTTTTCATGGGTCCTTGATGTGTATTTCGTTTTCTTGATTGCTGGACTGTTTGCTTACTTTGTTTATCACTTAATTTCTTGTTTAGGAACATTACATTGACTAAGTTTTAATCTTGGTTGTTGGAGCTCCAACAGTGGATTATAAGAGAAGTTGATGGGCACTTGGAGAAAACACTTGAGTTGTTCGATTTCTTGGCAGATCGATTTCTTGAGTAGCAATAGTCAGTTGTCGGAGAGAGCCAGAGATCGAAACAGTGATTAAAGGGTAGGGACAATGATCCGGAGGAAGTTTTCCAGATTGGGAGAGGTAGAAGCAAGAGGGTCGAGTTATCTCAGTGAGGCAGTGCAGAGCACTGCACAATAGCTTTAGAGAGGGCAGTTCGAATCGCTGGAGAGAAAATCGTTCTCAGTTCTAGAGGCCAGGCAGAGTTTTGGAAGGTTGGAGAGACGATTTCCTCAGTAGCTAGAGGTAGAATGACTTCATCAGAGACTAGATGGAGGCTTGATGTCAAGCAAACTGCGCAAAGGAGAGCAGAGGCCGATGTAGAGGGTTAGATGGTCGAGTTTTTGAAGGCGAGTTGTGCCAGGATTGTTGGAGGAAGGGTAAATTCCCTTTAATATTTTTTCCCAGAATTTCTTGCTATGGATTGCCAGTTTCAGGCATCCAGATTGTACTCAGATTTTCACTGTTGCATAATAACAAAATCCCTCATTGCTACACCGTTTTCCCAAGTTGGGTTTTTTCTGGGGACATTTGTCCAAAAATAATTGTCTCATATGTTATGTGTGTGTGCTAGCATTTATGAGTTTCTAGCGCATTATTTTTTTGTAGAATTTTATTGGTGAAGGTTGCAGTAGTGTATTTATTTCGATATTTGTCGTAGCAAATAAATTGTTAATTAATTAACAATTAGGAGAAATAATATCAGTTGCTGCAATAGGGTCGCAGTTTGGAATTTTCACATGGTATCAGAGCGCAGTTGATCAGCCGAAGAGCTTAAGGTCGAAAAGAAGGAGCTTTGTTGCTCAGTGTAGGTAGCAGACTGAAATTCCCAACGGCAGGCAACGCATTCTTTTGCCAGGAGGCCGAGTTGCTTGAGGAAGATCGATTTTTTTGAGAGGGGTAGAAAAATTCAACCCTTCCATATCGAGTGATTCCAGAGGCAAAGGGAGCAACTCATATTTTTTGTTAGGCAGATCTCTAGCTGGACACAAAGGTTTTTGCAATAGTTTGCTAGAGCAGAGCCAACATCGAGGTGGAGGAGAGAAAGCACACACAAAGGGAAAATTTTCCTCAGGGAACTTCTAGTCTCAAGAAGTTATATTTTCCTTGCAGATTAGCAGTGGTTGCGAGCAGATCTTCTCACTTCAGAAGGGAGTGCGAGTAGCAGAGCAACAACTGAGTAGAAAGAAAGAGGAAGTTTTCAATAGTTCTTTGAGATGGCCACTATTGGGCTTCGTAATCAATACAGGTTGGATGGAGCTTCCAACTACATCATCTGGAAGGCAATAATGTCCTTCCTTCTAGATGAATATGCCCTGAAAGTCTATATTGATGCAGTAGTGGTGGTTCCCTAAGATGTATATCAGCCAAAAGAATACAAGAAAGAGATGGCGTGGGCGAAGCGGTTGATCCTAGATGGAGTTAGGGATCATGTTGTCTCACATATAGCTGGCAAAGATACTGCCAAACAAATGTGGGATGTGCTACCCACCATTTTGTGGGTGATATCCCTAGGAGATTTTTTTTTCTCTAAGATGGTCTTCAACCGGCAGCTAGCAGCCCCTTGCAGCCACCAGCTAGCTCACTGTGCCATTTCTCCGCCACCTGAGCCAACCATGTGGTCCCTTGCCCATACACCATGATTGTATGTTTGAAGGTGGACCTCTCGAACCTAAAGGTATGCCTTGTCATTTGGTAATTGAGTATTGGAGTTTGCTTATGATGGACGCTTCTGGGCATGAATTAATGGGGGATTTGGCAGAAAGAATGGGCTAGGCCCGTGCTCTTGTCCCCTAGACCCCTTTTGGATATTAACCTTGAATTCTAGTCCCATGGGATCTCTCTTACTGACCATTCGGATTTAGGGATGGTATTTGATGGGAAACTCTGATTTTGGTTGTGTGGTCCTGCTCCCTTATCCGCATATATTACCCCCTTCCCACTCATTATTACCCCATTCATCGTTTCTCCCATTTGGGTCCACATTCCTCCACTGGGTCCATATAGGGTTAGCTCACCCCTTTCCCTTGCCCCCACCTTGTGTCAAGCCTAGAATGATGCCCTAGAGGTCGTTGTAGCTAAAAAGAAAGATAAAAGCATATTTGGCCACATTCAATAGGAAAATGTACCACAAAATGCAAAAGATGATTGGGACAAGCACATTTACCATGTGGGCAAAAGCTAATACATGAGCTCTACCCCATCATCATGGCCATTAACCTGGTTCCTACAGGTTCTATGAGCCTCCTCCATCACATAAGAACCCATATTGTCTCAACCCCTGGTGGGCAATGAACCGCCCTACCATAAATGGGGGTATACATTGCTATGTTTTATGCATTATGCTCTTACCCCTTGAGCCCCGAGCAGTGAATCAAAGAAAATCATAAAATGGCAAAAGACATATAAAGGAGGGTGGAAAAATCAAGGCTGGGGCACCTTATGTACCATGATTGCTCCTTCCTATACATTATAAACCCAATTGTGGGCTTCCCTTTTATTAGCTACCCTTTTACCCCAGCATGTGGCCCAGGTCTGCCCCTCATCCCTTACTCCATTCTCCTATCTGTCACATGCCACCACCTTTTGAAGGATGTACCTTGAACATATTATCCCCTTCAGAAGTAGAAACCACCTAATAGGATAATTGGTTAACCCCATTTGGAGTTGAGGATACATTGGCACATCCTGAAGCCCATTATGGAAGGGCAGGCCATTATGAAGTCCCCACCTGTGGTCCATGGTTGGTAAGCTCATTCACTGGATTTCTCTAATGACTTGTTGTATTGGAAGGCTAGGGGATGCATTGGATCTTATGCAGGATTGTAGATGGTCTCCATCTTGCATTTGCTCTCCCTACCTGGAGTCCTAATCCTTTGGAGGACTACATTGGCACATATTGGGTGTGTGTTGAGAGCCATGGGCCTCCACAACAATAAACAGTATTCCATGGATCCCCAAAGATGTTCAAAGATTGCTTGAGATTCACCTATGGGACAAGGAAGATGCAACTGGTTCACCTTTGCCCAACCAACCCCAGAGATGTGTCGTACACTTGGCAGCTGACCTAGGACTTGTAGGATGATGTGGCATCACCTACACCATCATCAGAGCCCTTGTAGATGATCTACAAGCATCTTTGATTCATTTGGAGACCCATGAGGTTATTTTTGTGCCCCCACACCCATTGGGAGCACCACAGGTTTATTGTTTGGAGAACAAGGGGCCAACTCCTTGTCCATCACTTTTGAGGGTCCTACTCTTCATTATGGAACCTATACCTCATCAGGCCTCTTGGAGGGGCCTATGACATGTATTATTCATCATTTGACCTCTTAAGAGGCTTATTCTTTCATTTGTGAGCTAGTTTGGTGGGCTTGTCACCAAAAGTTAGATTATCAGCACATTATTTTATTTTTGGGGCTTATGTAGGCCAAGGAGACTAATTCAAACTCCTCATTAGTGTATAAATAAAAGTGAGATGAGTTCATTTGCTCATCATCACTGTGGATTGGATCTTTTCTCTCTTTTGAGAATTTCACACTTTTTCTTGGAGGATGAATTGGAGCTTTATGGATGAATTTTGATGTTTGGATTTGGTTTATCTTGTCTTGGAGCTTCTTTATTGTCAAATTGTGGATGGTTGGATATGTTCTATTACATGTAAGTACATGCTTTTAATGCTATTCTCGTTTTACTTTTTCATATACATTGGATTGGGATTTTCGCTATTTTTAGGGCTATTTGCTACATGCGTTTACTGCTTAAATTGTGGAATTTTGTTTCTATATAGCATCTCTCAATGTATGGGCCATGTAATTTGAATGAAATTTTCTAGGGATAATTCTATCAACGAATTCATCTTGATAAGCCATCAACTTTTGCAAGTCGAAGTATAAAAGCTGTAAGGTTGCTTCCCTTTGCCCAAGAAAGCTAGCGAGGTAGTCTTAAGGCCTCCTTGCCTAAGAAATGAAGTCCTCATTCATATTTATCATAGACTCCATTCTCCCAAGACTAAGGCACTAATCTACCAAGAGATGGTCACCCAAAATCAATTCTTTTTCACCTTTTCTTAGGTCTAGCCAAGTTGTGTCACCTAGAGCATCATTTTCCCGAGAAAATATCCCTCCAAAAAGTTCGATCTCCTAGCCTCTCTTGCGCTGGTGTCTCCTCAAGGCCTCCTCCAATTTTAAAGCCATTCCGATGGTGGAGTTGTGAGAAAAGCCAAGCCCTAGCTCCAAGATCAAACTTTGCCCTAGTATCCCTAGGGCTAGTGCCTCATAAGGATCAATTCAACACCTTCAAGTGACAGTCCTTTCTTTGATCCTTTCCCCCTCCTTGTCTAGGTTAATAATATCGTTGGTTTCTAAACTCTTACCTCCTAACCTAGGCTAGGTCCACTTGGTCGTATGTGGTCCCATTCCTTTGAAAGGAAAATTCTTCAAGAACCATCCCAGATACCAATTTCAATAAGGATTTTAGGGATTCAAAAACTCGTTGACAAGTCATATTCCCCAAACCTAACCCTCAAATCCTCCCATCTTTCTCCTAGAAGATATTGTACCTTCCTTAGAAAGCAAGCAAGCTCCATTCTTCAACCTCTTCTGGAAAGGGATTATTTTGGTCCCTCTATATCCACATGTTGATTTATCCTTCATTTGTGACTCCATATATACCGGGGCTCCTCCTATCGGTGAAAGTCCGTAAATAGTAGAGAGCCTTAGCTGAGGTGGCAATGGGCTAAGTCTCCATTTGTTTCCTTTGGTCTAACATTTGCTCCTTTAGGGATCCCCTTTAGGTCCCCTGCTAGTTTGAGAGGTAACAAGATGATCTCTCCATGTTTTATTAGCATACTTTAGAGCAACAAAAGATGTAACTGGAGGAGAAGCTGAGACTCATCTAGATGCAGAAAGTGGAAGGCATAGACCACTTCCTTACTAGGATTCAGGAGGTCTGAGACCAGCTGTTAGTTGTTGGGCCAACACCTCAACCCACGGAGCTAGTGCGATTGGCACTCAATAGCGTCTTAGAGGATTGGCAGGTCTTTGTCCAAAGCATATTGGGCAGAGATAGGCTACTAGATTGGGATAGAATGTGAGATGATTTGCAGTAGGAGGAGTTGAGACGAGCTCCACCAATGGCAACAGCAGCAGATCGCAGATGGTGAACGAGGAGGAGAATGTGGCCCTCGCATCAAAGTGTCCCAAAAGGATCTATCAAAGTTCAAGTGGTTCAGGTGTGGTGAGCTTGGTCATTACAATACCTAGTGTCCTCTTAGGAAGAAGGACAAGGAGGAGAAGCAGGACCAACAGGCAGCTTCAACAGAGATCGATAGGTTTTCCTCCAGACTGGAGGAATACTTCACTATGTTTGCCGATATACCTCCAGGAGTAAGGTGGGGAGATTTGGTGCTGTAGCCCCAAAGAGCTACAAAGATTGGGCAGGGTACTTGAGGAGTCCACCTCATGGATCATTACTTGGTTGCGGGGGCCCACAATATTCAGTAGCAAGATGGATCAATGACATTTGATGCAGTAGGAGACCGAGTGATAGTTGCAGAGACTAGTAGCAATCAGATGCTGGGGAGCGTAGTGTAGTTGGCACAGTGTAGAGTCAACAACAATGCAAATTCTTCAGTGACAGTGCAGATGCTAGTAGCAGTCAAAGACTCGGGAGACAGATGCATCATACTGAATATAGTTGATTCAGTATTTTGGATGCTTTTCAGTTGCAGATGTTGCAGTTTTAGCAACAACAGATGAGAGGGAGTGTCAGCAGCAACAACAACAACAACATGAAATCATAGGGTTCTAGTTTGGAATTTTCACATACTCTGATTCATCTGCTAACCCTGTAGCTCAACCTCCCTGCATCTGAACTGTTGTTGACATTGGACTGTGCCATCCTGTACTGTTGCCAACTATGCTCTGCGTTGCCACTGATCTCATGTTGTTGCTGTTGTTGCAATTACTGCAACTGAGAACTAATCTATGGATACGCTGTGTCCCTCTACTAGCTTTGCAACTGTTTCCTAAGTCTCTTGTTGCAACTAGTATCTGCACTGTTTACTGAATAACTGTCTGTGCTACATTTTCTCTTTTCGCCCCTCTGGGTAACTGACAACAACTAGTTTATGCAATTGTCTCTCAAGAACTGACTGCACCATCTTACACTAATCATGCTGCTACTGAAAATTGTGGACCCCTGTAGCAAGGGTAAATATCCACGAGGAAATACCTGTTTGATGTTGTCCTCGTTGAACCCTACCCAAATCTCTGCAACTTTGGGGACTACAGTTCAAGGTCTCCCCACCTCTTTGCTAGAGGTATAACTGCATACAAGGTGAATTCGTCCTCCAATCTAGAGGACAAATCATCTCTGTCTGCTAGAGCTGCTGTCTGTTGCTCCCCCTTCTTGTCCTTCTTCTTCTTGGGACACTGGGTATTGTAGTGACCAAATTCATCACATCTGAAGCACTTGATCTTCAACAAATCCTTCTTCTTCTTTTCTCCTCCCTTTGAGCTTGTCCTTGATTGGGGCCTTTCTTCGCCTTCCCTTTGGTTGCAAGGGTGACATTTTCCTCATCCTTCTCTTCTTTTGGTGTCTTGCTACTGTTGCTGCTGCTACTGTTTACGAGACTACGTCGCATCTCCTCCTGAGTGAAATCACTCAATAGACAATCCCAACTAGGTAGCGTATCTCGCCCATAAATAACTTGGACGAAAGTACACCACTCCTTGGTGAAACCATTGAGAGTTGTTCTGACTAGTTCGCTATCTACTAGTTTTTCTCCAACGGATGCAAGCTCATCTCTTACACTTTGAATCTTGGAGAGATAGCATGTAATGCCTTCACCCTTGTGCATTTTGGTAGCCCTCGGCTTCTCCTTTAGAAACATATTTCGGTTCTCGGAAGTATCTTGATAAAGATTTGCGATGGCATCCCACCCTTCCCGTATTCTTATCTGCAACATGTGGAACAATATTATCTTGAATCCCATCTAGAATCATCCTCTTAGCTTTGGCCATCTCCTTGTTATAGTTCGCTAGCTACTGTTGATTTGTAGGTACGACTATAGTGTTCTCTACATATGTCTTCAGACCATGCTCATCTAGTAGGAAGGTCATCCTTGCCTTCCAGATGCCATAGTTAGAGGCTTCGTGAAGCCTATCCCAATCAGGGAGTCCTGCTATGACTATCCCTGCAAAACTCAAAGATTGGGAAAATGAACTTGGAAGCTCCCTCTCTTCCTTGTGGCCATGTTGCTGCTACTTGCACTCCTTGATGAATGCACAAATATGCTACTGCTTGCCCAAGCAACTCGAACTGGTTACTCAAACAAACTCGCACGACTTGCTGCAACTGGAATTTGTGGATTTCCTCTTGAACATGGATCTGGAAAGCCTTTGGGAAAACTAGAAGATTCCTTTTGCATGTGCTTTTCTCTTCCACCCAATGCTAATCTACTGCTGCAAAAACCTATTGCAAATCAACTGCGCCCAAATCTGCAACAAACTGACTAATTTGCTCACCGGAACCCCTATCTGGTAAATCCACACCTGCAAATCTCTGCAACTGAGGCAGATTGAATTTTCTGCTGGCTACGAACTGAAAATCAAACCCTTGCCTCTGTAATTTGTGCTTTCTAGTGGCCTGTGCAAATCTAGGGAGAAATTCGTTTAGAACTCCCTTTGAACTGCGAAATTTCTCCCTCTTTGCTACTGTGCTCCTGATCTGATCAAAATAGCTTTGATACCATGTGAAAATTCCTTGAAATGCAACGACTAGAATTTATTCTTCTAACTTATTAATTATGCACTTTATTTTCTATGGAAAACAACGAATATATCACACTGTAATTATTCACAATAAAATTACGTTGCGGAAAATAAACTGGAACTGAGAAAATAGATGCACACACAATAAAAATGACACCAAAATTTTTGGACAGAAATCCCCGAAAAAACCCAACTGGGAAAACCGGTGCAGTAGACGAGGGTTTATTTTATTATATGTAGCAACAAACTCTGAGTACAATATCTTGATATCCTCCAGTAAAATATTCGCAAAAATAATTTGGAGATTTTTTTTCCCTTCTTCAATTTAACTTGGCCTCCCTCTGACCTGCTCAGATCCCGTTGAGAAACTTGGCCTCCAGGAATTCGCATTGCTTGGCCTGGGAAAATCTTAAGGCCTGCTAGCTTGGGTCCAAGTGAGCCCTCCCACCTCCCTTTGCTACTGGAAGAAATTCTCTTGGCCTTCTGGAGCTCGATCTAACGTCCAGTAACACTGCAAACCCTCTTCCAGCAACTCGCACTGGCTATTAGAACTTCCTGCAAAAGTATTTTGACCACCTTGTTCTGCTGCTCTGATAGAATAATCTGCTGCTGCTCCCTCAATATCCCTCTTGTTTTCCTTCTGGTTTGAACTCCTTTCTTGCTCAACTTCTACAACTGGATAGCTTGATCTACTAAGGAAATCACTCTCCTTTGATGTGTCTATCTCCATCCCCGTCATCCTGCTCTTATAATCTCTCGTTGGCTCACCAACGACCATTATTAAATCGTTATCAACGACTAAGATCATCTCCAACTCAACCCGTGTGAGTTTCTAGAGCTTTCTCACATTTCCTTAATTAATTGCTATTAATTAACCAATTTTCCTAAGTTAGACAGGAAAAATTTAAATGATAGTCAATTAATTTAATTGTGTTTCGTAAGCTTATCTCGTGAAACCTTTTCTGGGTTTTGAAGATCTCATGTTCCTTAGTCTCTTAGACACAAATCGAGACTAGAATACCTGTTCGATGCTACAAAAACTAACACTCTTCAACCTACACGTGTGGCTCTCTCTACTATGTGCCACAAAGCCATCCGGTTGTTCAATGTACACCTCCTCCTCTAATTCACCATTCAGGAACACTATCTTGGCATCTATCCGATGGATTTGCCATCCCATCCATGTTGCTAATGAGATCATGGCTTGTAAGAAGTGTACTTGGCCATAAGAGAAAATGTCTCCTTGTAATCTATTCCTTTTTTCTAAGGAAACCACTTGGCCATGAACCTACCTTTGTATTTCTCAATGCTGCAATTTGCACCATGCTTGATCTTATATATCTAGTGTGATCCAACCACCACCCTGTTTGTCAGTCTTGGTACAACCTCCGAAACATTGTTATGCATGATTGAGGAATATTCCTCAACCATTGCATCTCGCCACGCTTGCTATTGTGCGGCCTCGTGATAGCTGGAAGGTCCATTATCTATCAACTGACTGACCAATGCCATGTAGCCAATGTACAACTCTAGTTGTCTCCACTCTCTCTTTCCCGTCCTAGGATTCCCCACAAACTCCTCAACATCCCTGAGTGTCTGCTGAACCTCCCAGTTCCTCCTGCCAACAATGGAGTTAGGAATATCCACCTCCATGTCCTCATGATGTATCTCCCTGATTTGATACATCTGTTTCTCCATGCTCTGGGAAGTCTCAGAAGCACTCGCACCTGAACTCGTGCTCGTATTGGTCATTATACTCGTGTTGTACTGCTACCCCTGATTCTATTGCTCAACTCTAGGAGCTTCTGTTGGCTGCTCACTCTGATCTTCAGTTGTTGACAATTCTCTGGACCTTCTATATGCCTTGTCCTCCATGAACTTGACATTCCGCTTGACTATAATCCTCTCGGCCCCTAGGATGAAGATCTTGCATGCCTTCGACGTTTCACTATAGCCAATAAAGTAACCTCACTTTGCAGTCTGGTCCAATTTCAAATGTGTATCCCCTGGAATGTGACAGTATGCTAGGAAACCAAATATCCCAAAGTGATTGACATCTAGCTTTTTCCCGGTGAATGCCTCCTTGGGTGTCATCTTTCCAAGCACTCTATGTGGGACCTGGTTTTGAATATAAACCACCGTACCACATACCTCTACCCATAAATAGCATGGGGATCCTAGTCATACAACATTGCTTTCGCTGCCTTTGAAATAGACCAGTTCTTTCTCTCAGCAACCCCATTCTACTATGGGTTGTAAGGAACCGCCCACTCTCTCCTAATTCTCGCCTTGGTATAGAATTCCTGAAACTCTTTACTAGTGTACTCACCTCTGTGGTCTGACCTAAGATTCCATATCTTTCTACCTATTGCATTCTCTGCTGGAGCCTTGAACTCTTGAAAGCGACTGAAGACCTTATCCTTGGTCTTCAAGAAATAGATCTAGGTATTCTTGGTTAAGTTGTCAATAAGTAGCAAAGTAATCATACCCCCTAAGAGATTTCATTGACATTGACCCACACATATATGAATACACTAGGTCAAGTATCCCCTGTGATTTGCTGTCACTCCTTGGATAAGCTGCTTTCACAAAGTTCCCCAAAACACATCCTCTACACTCATCATCGTGCTATGTGCTCACCTCCGAAACACCTGTCACTATCTCACGAAGCAATCTCAGTGCTCCATGATGAATATGGCCCATCCTCCTATGCCACAACTCCCCTTGGTCCCTCGGACTGCTGCTACTAACTAGTGCCTTAGGAGTGTCCATTTACAACTTATACAACCTGCTGCTCCTCACTCCAATTGTTATAGGTGACCTCCAATCCTTGTGCTTCAACAACACCTTTGCCCCTCTAAAGATAATATCATATCCTTTGAAGGATTGATACGAAGATCAAGTTCATCCCCAATCTTGGCACATGCAACATATCATGGATAGGTATCTGCTTCCTATTCTCCCTCTAAAATAAAACAATCCCTACAACAACTGGGTTGCACTTGGAATTGTTCCCAATCTGAATCTGGAACTCGATGTCCCCCTCCTTATAGCTGGAGAAGTACTCTCTAACTCTTGTCATATGGAATGATGCTCCATTGTCTATGTACCAGACATCTTGAGAAGTCGAGCTAGATAGGCAAGCTATTAATGCGAATTCCTATTCCATCTTGCTGGAGAGCTCATCTACATCTATTAAAGTTGCAACTTGCTTCTTGCCCTTCTTCTTCCTCTATGGGCAACCACTGACATAGTGGCCAAATTCGTGACAACCATAACACTTGACCTTTGATAGGTCCTTCTTCTTCTTCTCTCCTTTTTGAGCCGGATCCTTTGGTGGATCCCTTCTTCGCTTTTCCCTTCCTTGCTAAGGTGACATTTTCTTGCTCCCTCTCAACCTTCGATGCCTTGCTGCTGCTATTGGTGGCATTGACCAAGCTGAGCCTTAGCTCCTCTTGACTGAAGTCACGCCATAGGCGATCCAAATCTGGAAGTTTGTCTAGCCCATAAATCACTTGGACGAACATACTCGATTCCTTAAAAAATCCATTCATTGCTATGCGCGCTAGCTTGTCATCATTAGACTTGTCTACAACTACAACTAACTCATCTCTGACAAGTCAAACTCTGGTGAGATGGGAAGTCACGTCTTCTCCTTTATGTTGCTTGATGGTCCTCAGCCTCTCTTTGAGAATCATCTTCCTGTTTTCTGAAGGACTCTGGTACAATTTTACTATGGCATCCCACATTTGCTTCGCTGTATCTGAATCTAAATCTAATGTCCTCCTCGTTATAGTTAGAGAAGTACTCTCTAACTCCTGTCATATGGAATGATGCTCCACTGTCTATGTACCAGATACCCTGTGAAGTTGAGCTAGATAGGCAAGCTATTAATGTGAATTCCTAGTCCATCCTGCTAGAGAGGTCATCTGCATCTGCTAAAGCTGCAGCTTGCTTATTGCTCTTCTTCTTCCTTTGTGGGCAATCGCTGACATAGTGACCAAATTCGTGACAGTGATAACACTTAACCTTTGATAGGTCCTTCTTCTTCTCTCCTTTTGAGTTGAATCCTTTGGTGGATCCCTTCTTCGCTTTTCCCTTCCCTGCTAAGGTGACATTTTTCTGCTCCCTCTCAACCTTCAGTGCCTTGCCACTGCAACTGGTGCCATTGGCCAAGCTGAGCCTTAGCAACTCTTGAGTGAAGTCACTCCATAAGAAATCCCAATCTGGAAGTTTGTCTCGCCTAGAAATCACTTGGACAAACATACTCCATTCCTTGAAAAACCCATTCAGTGCTATGCACACTAACTCGTCATCACTAGGCGTCTCCAACCATAGCTAACTCATCTTTGACAAGTCGAACTTTGGTGAGATAGGAAGTCATGTCTTCTCCTTTCTACTACTTGATAGTCCTCAACCTTTCTTTGAGAATCATCTTCTTGTTTTTTGAAGGACTCTGGTTCGCTACATTTCCAAATTTTCCAGAGATGGTCCAAGAAAAACTGGAAAATTTGTGGGGAAGCCCAAGGGATGTTTCCCCACATTCAATGAAATCCCTAGTAAACCCATTGGCATAGATTAGTGCACCTAACCCAGGGGAAATGTGAACCAGGCACCTGTTGGCACTGAACTAGCAAATCCCAAAAAGCCCAGCAACATTGGCAGCAACTGGTTGAGCTAACTCCCTAGGATTTATTTCAGAAGTGGCACAGCGATATACCTACAATTCATCAAAACTCCTACACTTTGCAGTAAATAAGGTATATACCCCATGCATTTAGAAATTAATTATCAATCTAGGGCAACACATATGACCTTATAATGTCACCAGGTGACTAAAGAAACCATAAAATCCCCTATTGAACATTTATTCACCCCAACGCTGTAAGACCTAAGATTTAAATACGGGATTGCAATGATTCAATACATTTGGTGGTCACTAAGACATTTCATCAGTAATTACTGTCAAAATTGACAATAAACATAACCAATAATTGATCTCAAACTTTTGGTGTACTTTCTAGAGAGAAAGGCCTATAATTCTATCACCCTCCCACATATTGAATAATAGAAAATCAGATTTAAATCTGATTAATAATTACATGTAGAAAATTCTCATCCAGAAGGATCAGACATTCTTATAGGTATATTAAGAATTACCATGCTTCTTTGTTTAAAATTTAAACACAAGATTGTTTTGGCACATTTTAGCCTGCTTCAACTAAGATTTAGGTCTGCAATGAATTGGGCTTGATTCCTAGGTGTATTAAGAATTACAATGCTCTTTTGTTCAAAATTTAGATGCAAGACTGTTTTGGCACATTTAGGCTTCTCCCAACTAAGATTTAGAGGACTGCAATGAACTGGGATAGTTTCTGTTGCAATACTGCCATAGTAAATCCTTCATAGTAGTGTAATATTCCCTTCAAACAACAGGTAACTTAGGAATTTTGCTTGTCCATTGTTCTGAAAAATGATTGGAAAGCTCCTATTAGTAGATGTTCACTCTCTTGTGCAACAGCTCAGGTATTTTGAGAGCAGATACAATGAATGTGCGGAACACAAATGATTTCAACAGTGGAATGTTGAAACACTTAACTGGTGTATGAAATCAGGGGCTGAGCTTTTATATATATATTTGCGCACCTACAACCACATGTGGTTCAACTTGCAAACTAGTGACATACCTTTCTTCACTGCCAACTGACCTGTGATTGTCTTCTGTACATCAGACAGCTTTGGTGGTTCTCAGACTAGGTTACAGGCCTTCAGTTTGGCTATTTGGTCTTCTGAGTGGTCAGGGTGGCTCCTAGGGATGCTAGAGGCTACATTTTTTGTCCTAAACTGTTCTTGCATGTCTTATCTGGTTTGTAACCAATCTGTACCTAAATTATGCATGAAGTTGCACTTGTAGAAAAAAAGATGTATATGCGATCAGTAAGGTCTTAGGGCAACTCTATATACGATGGTGGGCAGGAAGGCGCCTGGATTATTAGCTTGTAAAACCTTTGTGTGTTTCAAAGTTGAATCCTCAAAAGGTCGTTGGGGTGGAATCTTCAAAAGGTTTTAGGGAGTGCCCATGTGAGCATGGTTCCTTGCGAAATTGGGAGTGTAGCACTCCCAAGGATGCTCCCAAAGCTTAGAATCATGCTCCCTCCATGCTTCAGCCATGCTTCCTGAACACTCCCTAATGGTAATGTTAAATTCTTAAAATAAAAGGATAAAAAAGAAATATAAAAGTTAAATTCTTAAAATGGCACTCCTATGTTCCTTCTTCTGAAAATGCTCCCGCTCTGCTCTGTGCTTCAGCAACCTTGATCATAATGTCCATATCCACTGGTTGGGTCTATGATGACTTAGAAACCTCTCCTTTTAAATATAATGTATCCCATTTTGCTTCCAAGGATTTCTGTGGCCTTGCCACTGCTTACTTTTTCACAAATGTAGGTTTGGAATTTGTTTCTTATTCTCATATTCTGTTCATCTTTAATATATGAGTGTCGTGAGGAAAACCTATGTTTCAATTGTGCTTAGCCCTGTAGGCTGTGGGTGGGGCATGATGTATATTTTTCCTGTCGATTACCATTGTAACATTTTTGCTCCATCATCACTGTACACTTTATTACATTTTTGCTAATTCGCTGCAAAGTTTTCTAGGTGCAAATCTTCTCTTAGGCATTTATATCTTTCTTTATTAAAGTGGTCACTTAGAGCAAACATCTCAACTCTAATACAAATGAAGAACATTTGCACCAACAATTATGGTAACAAAGTATTGGATTCTGCTGGAAAAGATGAAGTAAATTCGATACTTATTTTCTTTAAGGCATTGTTGGCATGCTTTAAAAAATGTTTATTCCTGTTGTTTTCAGGCAATTTTCCAGAGGTATCCATGGCCTGAAAAAGAGTATCAGTCATTTCACTGATATACAATGATATATCACTTGATTTGATATGCCATCTTTTGGCTTAAAGCATTACTTTCACATCTATTGTAATAAAAAATATTAATATGGAATCCAATTTGAACATTGCATAATGTCTAGAATGTTCTGTGTATTTATTCTTCAACCGATAGAAAGCTCTTTTCTAATTTTACCTGTATATAAAAAGATTGAATTTTCTAACTCTGCATTTAAGTAGTTGTTTTACTTTGGTGCACCTAAGGGCAGCTCGTTTTTTTGATTTCAGATTTGTAAGGATAGAGATGAAGCAGAAGTTTGGTCTGTTGGGCTTAAATCACTGATCTCACGTGCACATCACATAAAATAGAAAACAAACTCAAAAAGTGATGGAGCAGCATCATCTAAAACGAACAGCCCTATTTCTTACACCAGAAGAAATTCCCCTCTGAGCTCCCCATTTGTTAGTGCAGACAGTATACGGAAGGTACGACATGATCAGCTTGGGACTTTCAAACTGTCCTTTTCAAACTCTGATTATTAACTTCCAAATAGGAATCAACAGGATTTTCTTTATCAAGTAGTTTTTAGATCAGAAGATACAATGTTTCATCGGGCTCTGAGATGTTGACATTTTTAGTCGACAATTGTCTGTTGAAGTCACATTTGTTCCTCTTGTTAGTTCAGGTTTCTCTTTACATGCAACGGAGTCAGCGTCCTTCTCGACAACGTTTAGAGAAAGCTATTCCTGCTCGACAAGGTTTAGAGAAAGCTATTCCTGACGGGATAATGTATGGTGTGCCACTATCACCATTGCGTTTCTTTAAGCCTGATTCTGGTGGAGGTTCTGTTCGTAGAGAGCCATCAGAAACGAGTTCAGACAACGGAAGTGGATATACAGGAGTAGCAACAACGGATTCTTTTAGAAGTAGCCAGTCCAGTGCTTTAAGTTCATCAAGCCAAAGTTCAGGCCAAGATGATGGGGATGCCTTGAATAATATCTTTATATGGGGACAAGGCATCGGGGATGGGGTCTTGGGTGGTGGTGTGTACAGAGTTGGAAATTCCACTGATCGCAAAATAGATACATTTTTACCAAAAGCTTTGAAATCAGCAATGTTGTTGGATGTTCATAATATTGATTGTGGTGGGCGACATGCTGCTCTGGTAACAAAGCAAGGGGAGGTCTTTTGCTGGGGAGAGGAATTAGGAGGTCGGCTTGGTCATGGAGTAGATGCAGATGTTTCTCAGCCTAAACTTGTGGGTGCTCTTGTCAATAAGAACGTTGAACTTGTAGCTAGTGGGGAGTATCATACATGTGCTGTCACTCTCTCCGGAGATCTCTATACATGGGGGGATGGAACTCATAATTGTGGGCTTCTAGGACATGGGAAAAAAGTGAGTCATTGGGTGCCTAAAAAGGTAAATGGTCCTTTCGAGGGAATACATGTCTCTTCAGTTTCTTGTGGACCTTGGCACACCGCTGTTGTAACCTTAGGAGGTCAATTGTTTACATTTGGTGATGGAACATTTGGTGTGTTGGGGCATGGGGATCGAAAAAGTGCAGCTTCACCTAGAGAGGTCGAATCATTGAAGGGTTTGAAGACTGTAAGAGCAGCTTGTGGGGTGTGGCATACTGCTGCTGTGGTTGAAGTTACGGTGGAGTCTTCAAGCTCTAGCAATTGCTCATCGGGGAAGCTATTTACTTGGGGAGATGGGGATGAAGGCAGGCTTGGGCAAGGAGATAAAAATTCCAGACTCATTCCAACCTGTGTAGCTGCACTTATTGAACCAAATTTCCGACAAGTAGCATGTGGGCATAGCCTTACGGTGGCTCTCACAACCTCGGGGTATGTATATACAATGGGTAGCCCTGTTAATGGTCAGTTGGGAAATCCTGAAGCTGATGGGAAGCTTCCAGTATGTGTGGAAGGTAAGCTTCGTAATGAATTTGTAGAGCATATAGCCTGCGGTGCTTATCATGTTGCAGTTTTGACATCAAAGTCAGAAGTGTACACATGGGGAAAGGGAGAAAATGGACAGTTAGGTCATGGTGACATTGCAGATAGAAATTCTCCAACTTTTGTTGAAGCATTAAAAGACAAACAAGTCAAAAGTGTAGCATGCGGTTCTAGTTTCACAGCAGCTATTTGTCTTAATAAGTGGGTGTCAGGCGCTGACCAATCTATGTGTTCAGGTTGTCGGCTTCCATTTAGTTTTACAAGAAAACGTCACAATTGCTATAATTGTGGGCTTGTTTTCTGCCATACGTGCAGTGCCAAGAAGTCCTTCGAGGCTTCTTTAGCTCCAAATTCTAACAAGCCATTTCGTGTTTGTGATAATTGTCATATCAAGTTGAAGGCTATTGAAGCTGGTTTAACATACAATACATTGGGGATCAGAAGAGGAAATGTCAATCAGCATTCTTATGATTGTGAGGAGAAACAGGAAAACTTTGATGCCAAAGCACCTTTACCGTCTTCCAGGTTCTCTAACATGGAATCATCTAAACAAACACTGAGTAGATATGCCTTTAGAAAAAATAGGAAGATGGAATTCCATAGCAGCCGAGTATCTCCAGTTCCGAATGGCAATACACCGTGGGGGAACACAAAGATTTCAGCACCCATGAGTCCCTTTTTTGGTTCTCCCAATTTTTTTTTCTCTGCATCTGTTCCTATGTCAAGAATTGTTTCTCGGGCATCATCACCAATTTCAAGGCGACCCCATCCACCTCGCTCTGTAATCCCAACTCCAAAAATTTCAGGCCTAACTTCAAATCTTTTGGTCGATAATGAGAAGGCGGCAAATGATACGTTAAGCCAGGTATTTGCTAATCTGAAGGTGCGGGTACATATGTTTTGTCTTATTTGCTGCTGGATGTGTTCATTTGAAGGGAATTATCTTTTCTTACAGTTCCGTTTTTTTACACCACATAAGCATTTAAAGGTAATGCACATTCATATGAAATCAAGGCTTTTAGCAAGACCATGTATTTTGTGTTCATTTGAAGAGAATTATCTATTCTTGCAGTTCCGTCTTTTTTACACCACATAAGCATTTAAAGTTAATGCACAGTCATATGAAATCAAGGCTTTTAGCAAGACCATGTGTTTTGTGGGTACTACTTTAGGAGTGCTAATTTGAAGGTGCAGGTACATATGTTTTCTGTCTTATCAGCTGCTAGATGTGTGCATTTTTTAAGGGAATTATCTTTCCCTACCGTTTCATTTTTTTTTTTAAACCACAAAAAGACTTAAAGTTAATGCTCATAAAATCAAGGCTTTTTAGCAGGGCCATGTGTTTGATGGGTACTAGTTAGTTGAAGAAGGAAATATAAGGTTTTAGCTTTAGCTGCTTATGGTTGAAGAAGGAAATATAAGGTTTTAGCTTTAGCTGCTTATGGTTGAAGAAGGAAATACAAGGTTTTAGCTTTGGCTGCTTATGGTAGTATTTCAATGTTTGGATGCATTTCAAATTGGTCTAGCTCTTGTTGTCATGACATTCTGGTTGTCACAGTAATTATTATTGGCTAAACTTGTTTATAATCATGGAAATTTAGTTGAAGGAAATATTAGGTTTTAGCTGTTTATGGTTGTGGTACTACTTGGTTGAAGGAAATACTACCCTAAGCAGCTAAAGCTAAAACCTAATATTTTCTTGGAGTTACTTAAATGAGAACTTTATTGTAATTGTTACCATGTGCTCTATAAAATCAAGGCTTTTTAGCAGGGCCATGGACAGAAGGAAATGCTGGTTGAGTATGGATACAAAAATATCTTTGAATATTCTATGTTAGAGTGCACGTAAGTGAAGTGTGATAGAGTAGAGTATGGTAGAAGTAGGAGTGTGAGAGAAGGAAAGCATGATAGATGAAAGTGTTACCACACAATCTCACATCTAAAGATGCAAATTCCAACACTTAGGTGAAAATAGGAGGCTGGCCACTATCACCTCACCAATACTCCTATACACTATAGACAAATAGCAGACCTAAGTCAAAGGAGGCTTCTTTATGGTTGCTAGGCTCATCTTTTATAGTTTGGAGTGGCAGT
This sequence comes from Pinus taeda, assembly GCA_000404065.3. Taxonomy (NCBI): domain Eukaryota; kingdom Viridiplantae; phylum Streptophyta; class Pinopsida; order Pinales; family Pinaceae; genus Pinus; species Pinus taeda. Next base: position 71,716 of record APFE030031400.1, read on the forward strand.
AAAGTGATTTTAGCAACTAATGCAAACAAAGTGAAATGTGGAAATTTTAAAGGGTTGGGGATGATGGATGAAAGGGATCTAATGCTTATTTCTTGTTCTATGGAGGTCATGTAGGTAACCTAAGCAGGTTATTCTCCAATATGGTTGGGGCTATAGATTGACAAAAATATCATTCTCTACAGCATGCTTAACTTGGCAAACAATAGACCACAAGGTATAGAAGGCATGGGACTCACAATGGGAACTCCACAACCAAACTAGATCTAGATGTGGTTAAGCTTTTACTCACAAATGACATATTGTCTTTAACCCTCCTCTCAAAGATAAGATGCAAGGTTTTTCCTACAATGGATACATATGGCTTTAACTTGTCCTCTTCAAGACAAGTTACACCTAGATTTAGCTTCGACACTTTCAACTTGTAATTAAAAAGTCTACTAAAAGTGCTTAGAGAATGTATGGCACACATAAAAATATTATAGACACATAGGAAACCACAACTCATACAACAAATTGCCTTTGTCTATTGCTTGGAGCTAGTTTGCTCACAAGTTCTTCCATTTCGAAATTTCCCCAAGTTGCAAATGGATATAGCAAATATTTATCTAGATTTCAACTCTACACTCTCATACAATAAATTATGAATTGTTTTCCTAGATTCATTAGTCCTCCAAAAAATAATAATAAAATAATCATCTCTAACCACTTCGACAAACTCTTTACTCAAGATGAATAAGAATTTGGTGAGATCCACACTTCCTCAAGAAAATTACAATAAAATGATCTAACGATTTTCAATGAAGTTCTCATCTAACTCCAAGAGGTAAATCAACAACACATAAAATATTGGAATTAGTCACAAACAACATCAAAAAATAGAAGCAAGTAATTAGGTGTCTTCACGTTTGAGGATAGAACAAAGTCTCTATTCCTACAATAGCAAGGAATGTAGAGATCTCTTCCACGCCCACAATCTAGAGATATCATTGCACCATTGAAAAATAAATATGAAACTAGGACTTTTCAAAAGTGGATTACTAGGTTCAAGCATGATTTCCCCCCTTATTTAATTGCAATTGTTATAGTTTAATGAGGTGATATTTTGATCATTTTTCGAATTGAAAAATTAAATGTGAAATGGGCTCCATATAGACCCCTAAACATTATATAGTATAACGATAATCTTCATACCATGTCCAAATCAGCTCAAAATCGTGGCGTGTATGATGGTGGTTCCATCCCATATCACGTATTGCTTGGCTTGATGGAAATATACAACATCCTCCTATGATAATGAAATTGACTTAATCCATTAATTGATGACATCAGCATGTGGGCTTGGATCAAGTCGTGGCACTTGTAGTTAGATGAGTTACTGATCAAGAAAGAAGGCATTTACAATTATAAATCAACCAAGAAAGAAATGTAACTGAACATAACCATACAAGTAATAACTCAAGATTTACGTGGTAAAACCTTGAAAGAGTGTCAAGGAAACATCCATGGGGCAAGGGATTGAAATCTCTATTCAATCAATAAAATGATTCTCCATACAATAGTTCGGGCATTCATCAGTTTATATGAACCTCCTTAGTTACATAACCGATGTTTTGGTATAAAACTAACTTGTTAATAACTAACACATTTTACCCAAATTAACATAATTAGTTGTTAAATTTCCAACAAACTCCACCTTGACAACAATTTTCCTAATCCCTTGCCCATGCGCATTCATCATCTTTTCTGCAAGCCAAGAGAAGCTAAACACCATCGCAGCTTCTCTACTGCAACTGGCTTTGTGAATATGTCTTCACAACTCTCTTGCGTATGGACTTTTTGAAGAGCTATTTTTCTGCTATTGATCACATGTCTCAGAAAATGATACCTTACATCAATGTGCTTGGTTCTACTGTGATAAGCAGGATTTGTAGCCAAGTGAATAGCACTTTGACTGTCACAAAGTACATTCACTTTCTCCTGCGTCCTTCCAATCCCATCAAGTAGACCCTTTAACTAGATTGCTTCTTTACTGGCATCTGAAGCAGCTATATATTCTACTTCGATAGTGGACAACGCCACTGTTTCTTGAAGCTTTGACATCCAACTAATTGCTCCACCTGCAAGAGTAAAGACATAACCTATAGTAGATCTTCTTTTGTCCAAATCACCTGCATAGTCAGCATCTACATATCCACACACTGATCCTTCACTACCATTAAAGATGGTGCAATGGTCACTTGTGCCTCTTAGATATCAAAGCACCCATTTCACTGCTCGCCAATGTTCTTCACCTGGATTTGCCATGAACCTGCTGACAACTCCAATTGCATGTGAAATGTCAGGTCTTGTAGATACCATCGCATACATTAAGTTGCCTACAACATTTGCATATGCTACATGAGACATATACTGCTTTTCTTCATCAGTTCTAGGACTCAAAATCGAAGAAAGCTTAAAATGGGAAGCTAATGGAACATTAACAGGTTTCACATTGTTCATACAGAACTTTTCAAGTACTTTCTCCACATACTTCTGCTGTGATAACCAAAACTTACTATTTTTCCTGTCTCTGTGTATCTCCATGCCCAAGATATGTTTTGTTGCTCCAAGATCCTTCATATCAAACGTCCTAGAGAGCTAAGCCTTTAACGTGTTGATCTCTTCCATGCTTTTACTTGCAATAAGCATATCGTCAACATACAAAGCTAAGATAATAAATATGCCATGGAAACTTTTGAAGTATACACAATGGTCATACTCACTTCTAATAAAGTTCTGGCTCACAATGAAGGAATCAAACTTCTTGTACCATTGTCTGGGAGACTGCCTCAGACCATACAATGATTTCCTGAGCTTGCATACTAATCTTCTGCTGCGACCTTGTACAAAACCTTTTGGTTGTTCCATATATAACTCTTCATTCAAATCACCATGTAGAAAAATTGTTTTAACATCTAACTGTTCTAACTCAAGGTTGAGTAATGCAGTTAGTGCTAACACAGTATGAATAGAAACAAGTTTTACAACTGGTGAAAAAATCTCATGAAAGTCGATACCTTCAACCTGAGAATATCCTTTTGCTACCAGTCTTGCCTTATACCTTTTGATACTTCCATCAACTTTTCTTTTAAGTTTGAAGACCCATTTGCATCCAACAACACTTCTCCCTTTAGGAAGTTCTACAAGATCCCAGGTATTGTTCTTGGCTAAGGAATCCATTTCTTCTTCCATAGCTGTTTTCCATTTTTTGCTATCTGTATCATCTACTACTTCTTGATGACAAGAAGGTTCCCCATCTTCAGTAATCAAAGCAAAAGATGAAGCATAATCTTCATACCTTTTGGGAGTTTTTCTTTCCTTTGTAGATCTTCTTAGAGTGACTGGTTGCTGAACTGGTTCAGAAACTTCAACAACTTCCTTTGTATCTTCAACACCTTTTTCTCCAAAAGTCTCTTCTTCCTTTTGACTATCACCGAAAGGTCTAGCCTTCAACTGAACTTGTTGATTTGGCGATACTTGTTCCTGTTCAATTCTTTCAACATTTGATTTTAAAAAAGAAGATTCATCAAATGTTACATCTCTACTAATGATTATCTTTCGTGATGTAGGATCCCACAACCTATATCCTTTCACTGTGTAGTCATACCCAACAAAGACATAACATTTCAATTTTGGATCTAATTTTGAACACTGATTTTTAGGAATAAGAGAATAAGCATCATAGCCAAATATCCTTAAATGTGAATAATCACAAGACTGACCTGTGCAAACCTCTTAAGGAATTTTACAATTAATTGCTACTGAAGGTGATCTGTTAACTAAATAACAAGCAATGCATACTTCTTCTGCCCACAACTCCTTTTGCAAGTTAGCATTGTTGATCATGTCTCTGGCTCTTTCCATAAGAGACCGGTTCATACGTTCAGCAACACCATTTTGCTGAGGAGTATAAACAACAATTTTGTGTCTAACAATTCCTTCATCCTTACAGTATTGTTCAACTTCTATTGAAGTGAATTCACCACCATTGTCAGTTCTTAAACATTTAATTGATTTGCCTGTTCTTTTCTCTACCATTGCTTTAAATTGTTTAAAGACATTGAATACATCAACTTTCCTTTTTAGCATAAAGATCCAAACTTTACGAGAAAAATCATCAATAAACGTTAAAAAATATAAAGCACTTCCATATGATACAATAGGAGATGGTCCCCACAGATCAGAATGAATATAGTCTAAAATATCTTTACTATTATGATTCCCAGTTTTAAATCTTTGTTTACACCGTTTTCCATACACACAATGTTTACAGAAATCTAACTTTAAGGATTTCAAATCAGGAAGTGATTTACGTTTCATCAGTGCCTAAAGACCTTTCTCGCTCATGTGACCCAATCACTGATGCCATAGGCGAGTACCTTCTTCTTTTTCTAACACAATCGTTGCTTCACTGACCTGAGTACTTCCTTTGAGTCTGTAAAGATTTTCGACCTTTTCTGCTTTCATAACAACTAGGGTGCCTTTAAAGACTTTCAGTACTCCATTCTGACTTGTAAACTTATAGCCATCCGAATCCAACACTTCCAAAGAAATCAAATTTTTCTTCAAATCAGGTACATGTCTAACACTAGTTAATGTTCTAACTACGTTATCATACATTTTAATCCTAATATTTCCCATCCCAACAGTTTGACATGATACATTATTACCCATAAACACAGAACTACCACTTACATTTTCATATGAAGTAAACCAATTTCTATGTGGACACATGTGATGAGAAGCACTAGAGTCTTACTGCCAACTTTCAACACCCTGAGAGACATTACATGAAGTTTCATCTATCATACATAATTCTTTAGCAGATAAAACTTCGTTTATCATACCTGAATCAACCTGATTTGTTTCCTTCTTCGGGTTATCAGACTCTTGTTGTTTCCAACAGTCTTTCTTCAGGTGTCCAATTTTACTTCAGTGCCAACATTTTGCCTTACATGTCTTTCCCTTTGATTAGATCTAGAAAACCCCCTTGTTTTTTCTCCTCTTTCCTTTGATCGTCCTCTAGTTATCATGGCTTATGATGTGGCTGTTTCATTACTGGATTTCCTTCGTACTTCTTCATACAAGAGAGATCTCGCAACTGATTCAAATTTCAAAGAATCAGCGATGCTCAAACTGATTGAAGTTACGAAGTGATCCCATGATTCGGGCAGAAAACACAACAAGGTTATAGCTTTGTCTTCTTCCTGAATTTTAACTTCCATATCTGTTAATTGGCATATAAGTGTATTAAAAACATTCAAATGTTCTGCAACTTTTGAACCCTTCTTCATTCGAAGACTATACAGTTGTCTTTTCAAATAAATTCTATTGGTTATCGACTTTGTCATGTATAGTTTTTCCAGTTTTTCCCATAAGCCTGAAGCTGTACGCTCTTCAACAATGTTGAAGAGAACTTCATCTGCCAGGCATAACCTGATGGTACTGAGAGCTCGAGCATCCAAGTCCTTCCAGTCCGAATCAGTCATGCTTGCAGGTTTTTTATTTGCCCCGTACAATGCCTTGTGCAATCCTTCTTGCAACAAATCCTTAACTTTCAGTTTCCAAAGAGCAAAGTTGCTCTTGCCGGTGAATTTCTCCACCTCGAACTTTGCATTCGACATCTTGGCCATTTCTTTCCTCCTAGGGTTCATCTTTCAACTAGGGTTTCCAAAAAAAGTTTCTTGGATTGTCTTCCAACAAAGTATTTTCCAAGTTTTTTTTTTTAATTTTTCAGATTTTTTAATTTTTTTATTTTTATTTTTATTTTTTTTTATTTTTATTTATTATTAGTTATAATATATATATTATATTTTATTTTATTTATATTTATTTATTTATTTTTATTAGTTATTTATTATTTTTATATTATATTATATTATTTTGTTTTATTTTTTATTTTCTTTCAGATTCCCCTATAAAATTCAGAATCTTACTTTCCAAATTTTCCAAATTGACTTAAAAAACCTTTTTTTTTTTTGAAAAAAAAATCCCTTTTGTTCAATTTTAGTTTCTTGGGAAAAACTTTGTTCTTCAATTCAAAGAAATCTGGAAAAATCTTTGTTCTTCAATTCAAAGAAATCTTTCAACAAACCCTGAATTTATTCATAAAAAAATAAAAAATACCCGGACTTCCAAGATGATCTTTCTTTGACGGGTAATGTTCACGCAGCGCAACCTCTGATGCAATGGTAACATGCAGGTGGCCAGCAACAAGTATGCAGCTTGGTCCACGCAGCGCAAAGGGTTTGGTCTTCCCGCAGAGGGCAGTGGTAGTGTAGAACACTCCACGGGCTCCTCCTCATGGTTTACAAGCCAACAACAGGTGCAACAGTGGCTAGAGTTTACACGCAGAGAGCCTCCTCACCAGTCCATGTAGAGGGCAGAGGGTTCAGTGATCTAGCAGCATAAAGGATTAACAACGTTCACAGCAGCGCTTGTCTTTCAGCACTCCACGAAGCTCCGCTTCAGTTTTGGACAGGGCCTCCTAGTCCATGCAGGTAACACCAGCAATGATCCATGCAGGTTCCTCTGGTTCTGGTCCACACATATAACCCTTGACAGGGCTCTCCTCGATGCTCGACGCAAACCAACAGACAGTTGGATCGAACCAGCAGATAGTTGGACCGGGCTAGCAATGACATGCAGTTTTGCAGCTATGGCTTCCTCTTACCAGCAAACAACTCCTTGACAACCTTCAATAATCTGCAATCGCCTCTAAAGAATGACCACGCAGGCTCTTATGCAACCTTTTCTTTCACACACATTTCACTCAACTCAACTGGCACGTATTTGTCTCCAAAAAACTCGACTCAACTTGCTCTGATAAGATTTGTAGTTAGATGAGTTATTAATCAAGAAAGAAGGCATTTACAGTTATAAATTAACCAAGAAAAGAATGTAGCTGACAAGAAAAGAATGTAACTGAACATAACCATACAAGTAATAACTCAGGATTTACGTGGTAAAACCCTCACAGAGTGTCAAGGAAACGTCCATGGGCCAAGGAATTGGAATCTCTATTCAATCAATAAAATGATTCTCCATACAATAGTTCGGGCATTCATCAGTTTTATATGAGTCTCCTTAGTTACATAACCGATGTTTCGTTATAAAACTAACTTGTTAATAACTAATACATTTTACCCAAATTTACATAATTAGTTGTCAAATTTCCAATAGCACTTACAATGGTTCATAGATGACGTCACCATCAAATATAACCTTTGCTACCCTTTTAACAAATGTGCCCCATGGTTTACTTGTAATTTGATTGGTGGCTCCAATAGATGACATCAACATTGGACTATGGCTGGGATCTTCACAAAGTTGGTCGACTCTTGTTCCCCTTCATTGTTTTTTGGAAGCTTAACATTTCTATTTCTACTTGGTCATATTCATTGCTAAATCAATGAATCTTACATTACACCTGAAATAACACACATAATTCACATTTTCATTTATTTTTTATTTGAGGAAACTTATCATAATTCAGTGGTCAGACTAGCAGTGAGGACAATCATCACTATCATCATTATTCAAGGAAAACCACATAACCTAGAATTGCCCACTAGTGGTCTATAAAATGATAGACTTTCACTCCTGCCATATGCCTCTGAGTCTTCATCCGTTAACTTGTTTCCTTATGTATGAGGAAGATGAGCTCGTAACCAAACAAAAACATTTTAAAGACATACTCTAGGCCCACATAATTCACTTTTTTTACAATTTGTATATAATGTAAAATTACCCACTAGTGGTCTGTAACATCGTAGACTTTCACTCCTGCCATATGCCTCTGGGTCTTCGTTCGTTAACTTGTTTCTTTATGTATGAGGAAGATGAGCTCGTAACCAAACAAAAACATTTTAAAGACATACTCTAGGCCCACCTAATTCACATTTTTTACAATTTGTATATAAGTATGGCTACCTAATTTAAAATCAAAATCATATAATGTGATGCAAATTTGTTTACAAGATATAACTATGTCTATATTAATTTCATTCTCATTTGTTTGTTACATTAACTTGTAATTTTTAATTATGATGAATTATATTTTGTTTGTAAATGTTAATTTCTAAATCATAAAGCTCTATATTGCATATAGAGTATAATACATTTTGTACACATCTAATTAATACCTTTCACATTTTATATATGTATGTGTGTTTGCTTATTTAAATTTGTACAATGTGAAATACTAATTTATTTACCTTTTACAATATCTAAATGTGTTTGGCAATATTTGTTTGTTTGCTTATATCCATATTTTGATATAGAATTGTAATGTGTGTGCTTGTTGAATTAGTTATTGATTTTGAAATATGATGAAACTATATGTTGCAATTTGCATTTTGTTTGTGTATGTGCCATGTTTGTTGTATTTATTTTCAATATTAGTATAAATGGCTTAATGTGTATATTTTGTTTGTTTACAATATTATAAATGTTTTTGAAAATGTGCGTTTGCTTAAGTTTTATAGTTTGTTAATGAAATCTATAATTATTATGAGATTCACACTTCTTTAATATGTATGTGTACTTTATTTATGTATATTTGATAATATAGGTTTGAATTTTTATAATAAAATTTCGTGCTATACACTCCCATGTTAGCTATGGTAAGATAAGTTAGTGCAGGATAGGCTTAATGGGGTAGGTGAAATTAGGGTAAGCTAGAGCGTGTAGAGTTAGTGTATGCTTGTGTGGGCTAGGGTAGGGTAAGATAATCTATGTTATGGTGGGCTAGTTTAGAGTAGGGCAGATTAAACTGGGTTGGGGTAGTTGTAGGCTAACCTGGGATGGGGTAGATTAGGTTAGATAGGGTAGGTTAGTCTAGGCTAGGATTGCAAGGGTGGGGCAACATATGTTAGACTAAGGTAGTGGTAGGCTAGATTGGGTAAAGTAGGAAGAGCCAGGGTGTGTTATATTAGTGTAAGTTAGGCTAGAATAGGGAAGGTAGGGTAGGTTAGTCTAGGGGAGGGTAGAGTAGATATGGTCGGTTAATCTATGATATATTAGATTAGGCTACGTATGACATGCTAGGGTAGGATAGTTTTGGCTAAAGTAGTGGTAGGGATGTGTAGGTTAGATTAAACAAGGTAGGCTAGGCTAGGATTTTTTTAGTGTATGGTAGGGAAAAATGGGATAAGTTAAAGTATGGTTGGCCAGGGTATGTTAGGTTATGTTAGTTTAGTGTAGGATATGGTAGTATATGATAAGATAGGTAGGCTAGGGTAGTGGTAAATTGGGCTAAGTAGGCTAGGGTAGTTTAAAGTAAGGTAGTGGTTGGATAGGGTAGGGTAGATTAGGTTAGGTAGGGTATGTTAGGATAAGTAGGCCATGATTATAGATCATGTTAAGGTTTAGGAGATAAGTCTATGTAGAATATAATATAATAATGGTAGGGTAGTATTAAGTCTAGTTTAGGGTAGAGTAGCATAAATTAGGCTATGTTACAGTAGCTATAGGCTGGTTTAGGGTAAGCTAGGCTAAGTTAGGTTAAGTGGGGTATGCTAGTCTAGGATGTGGTTTACTAGGTTAGGTATCCTAGGGTAGGGTAGGAAAAATTAGGCTAAGGTAGATTAAGCAAGGTACTGTGGCCTAATGTGTGTTAGGTTGGTTTATGATAGATTTTGTTGTGTTAGTGTAGGATAGGCTATGTTAGGGTAACTAGTCTGGCGTAGTCTAGAGTAGGGTAGATTAGGTTAGGTAGATAAGGCTACTCTAAGGCATGATAGCTTATTATGTTTAGGTTGGGCTATGGTAGGTAAATCTAGAATATAATAGATTAGGTTAGGCATGCCATGGTAGGGTAGGATACATTTGGCTAGGGTAGTGGTAGGGAAGTGTAGAGTAAATTACACAAGGTAAGCTAGGGTAGGATATGTTAGTGTATAATTGTTTGGGCTAGGGTTTCCAAGGTAGGTTAGTCTAGAATAGGGTAGATTAGGTTAGGTAGGAAAGGCTACCCTAAGTATGATAGATTAGTTTATGTAAGCTAGCCTGGGGTACATAAGGTTTGGTAGGGTAGATTAGGCGAGGTTGTGTGGGCTAAGGTTTTTTTAGGTAGTGTATTTTAAGGTATGTTATGTTAGTGTAGGCTAGGATTTGTTAAGGTAGGTAAGTTAGGTTAGTCTAAAGTAAGGTAAATTAGGTTAGATATGCAAGGCTACCCTAGGGTAGAATATATTCGTTTGTATAGACCATGTTAAGGTAGATCAGGCTACTCTGGGTAGGTAAATCTAGAATATATTAGATTAGTTTAGGTATGTGATAGTAGGGTAGGTAAATCTAGAATATATTAGATTAGGTTAGGTATGTGATAGTAGGGTAGGTAAATCTATAATATATTATATTAGGTTAGGTATGTGATAGTAGGGTAGGGTAACTTTGACTAAGGTAGTGGTAGGGAAGTGTTGCATAGATTAGGCAAGGTAACTAGGGTTGGGATATATTAGTGTATAATAGGCTATATTAGGGAAGCTAGGGTAGGTTAGTCTAGATTTAGGGTATAAGTCTAGATTTAGGGTAGATTAGGTGAGGTAGACAAGGCTACTCTAGCATATGCTAGATTAGTCTATGTAGGCTGAGTTATTGGGTTAGGGAGGATGGGCTAGATTAAGTAGGCTAGATTAGAAAAAGTGGGGGTTTTAAGGTTTACTAGGGTAAATGTATGCTAAGGGTGCATTATGTTAGTGTAGGCTAGGCTTGACTACGAAAGGTAAGGTAGGTTAGTTTAAAGTAAGGTAAATTAGGTTAGGTAGGTTAGATAAATCTAGGATATAGCAGATGAGGTTAGGTATGCCACAATAGGGTAGGATAACTTTAGCTAGGGTAGTGGTAGGAAAGTGTAGAGTATATTAGACAAGGTAGGCTATTCTATGAAATGTTAGTGTACAATAGCTTGGGTTAGGGTAGCCAATGTATGTTAGTCTAGAGTAGGGTAAATTAGGTTAGGTAGGCAAGGCTACTTTATGGTATGATAGATTAGTTTGTGTAGGATAGGTTAGGGTATATTAGGTTATATATGGTATATAAATCTATAATATAGTAGAATAGGTTAGGTAGGCTAGGGTAGGGTAGGATAACTTTGGCTATGTTAAATTTACATAATAATGGTATGTTATATGCTAACAACAATTACTTCAATGTCGTTTTATTAACCCGATGATAATTTCCAATAGCAATCACATTAACCATTAATCACATTGACAATAATTGTAGATAGAACATAAACAATAAAATGTAGATGGCAAGCCAATGCAAGAGAACACAAGAATTTGGCTCAAGCCAGGGAAAAACCCCAAGATGGGGAAAACCCTTAATTAATCCTTCTTATTATCAAATATCAAATGTTCAATAGAGAGAGAATATCCAATATAGTACAATGATAGATGATCCAATGCCACTGCCCTTAGTCAAATAGATGGCCCAATCAAAATTTCTAATTCTGTTCTTAGTCAACAACGGTCAAACAACCCTAACCAGAAAGTCAATAGTCGTAAATGCAGTAGTAAAAGAGTCCTCCTTGAGTGCGCTCAAGGTCAAAGTAATTTGACCTTCCTTGAATGTTAATCAACAACAAAAAAAATCAACAAAGGAGCAGTCAAACTCAGTCAAATTGACAGTTAGCTCTACGGTCAAACAATCAACACAACCTGCAGTCAACCTGCCAAGAAAATCTCGGTTTCTGTGCCAACAAATTGGCCCTCCAAGATCGAACTCTTGGTGGTCAAACAAAAGAGAGGAACTTAGTCAAACAAAGTCAACCTGTCCTGATGCAGAATATCAACCCAAACAATCAAAGATTCCTCCAAAAATCCTGCATATGTGAAGAATAATAGGTTGCCCTGCAATCTGTATGAACCAATCAATGTAGGAGAGAGAAGAAATGATTTGATGTGAATGTGCCAAATGAGGTTGGAGGTCTATTCTAATTATATGTGGCAGAGAAGGGTCAATTGATTTAATGAGACCCCAAGTCGACCTTGAACAAATCTGCATGTGTGGGTTGACCTTCAAAATCATATTTCTCCTTGTCCAAATTTTAGTGATCCTTAGGTCAATTTTGGACCTCTCGGAAGGAGGAATTCAATCCGATAATCATCTTCTTCAAATGAGGCCCAAAGTGGAATTTGGTCCTAGTTGCACATTTTAACACTCCCTCTCAACTAGGGAGAATTCTACCTGCCAATATCCATCCATCATCATGCCATCATGATTATTATGTACTATCTCTGCATCTCATCTCGTCTCTGCTGAAGATTAATATAGATAATAAGAAGGATCGATCGAGAGTGAGCCACAAGACCTTACCACTCTCCATTGACAAAAGTCAGTCCACATAACTAGGGGTAGAACCCCAATCAAACTTGTTCCTAAGCGATCAAGTTGTTGAACATCATGTATCCTAGACATAGGGAGTATAATAGTACACGATGCATCCATTTGTGATGCTATGGTCCCTAACCACTTTTCCCAACTCGTTGGCCAAATGAGAGGTACTTCCCACGAGTCCCATAATGCAAGGGTGGGATGTATGCTGGGGCATTTGCAGGAGAAGGCGAATCGCTCATCTTGATCATATGCCATAGGAGAAGGTGAACCACTTACCCTATGCATATATCATCAACCATAGGGCAAGATGAACCAATCACCCTATGCTCAGATATATCATAATGGGGTATCATAAGAGAAGGTGAACCACTCATCCTATGGTTGCACATAGCTCCAAGAAGTACCCTAGGCCCTTAGGAGCTCCCAAAGCTCAATGTCCAACTCAAGTTGGACCCTCATGGGAGGGTCCTTCCACGACTCCAGATATCTCTTAGAAGGTTAAGAACTTGACCTTCTCCAAGGGCTTTGTGAGGATGTCTACAACCTATTCCTTTTGTCCTGATGTGTTAGAGCCTTATTGCTCCCCATTGTACCATACCCCAGATAAAGTGGTACCTAATATCAATATGCTTCGCACAGTCGTGGAATGCGAGATTCTCTGAAAGGCAAATCCCACTTTGATTGTTGCAATAGATAATGGTGGTATCCAACACATGCTCAAATAGCTCACTGAAGAACTTCCTCAATCAAATAGCTTCACAACAGACCATACTAGCTGCAATATATTTGGCCTCGGCTGTGCTTAGAGCAACCGATTTCTACTTCCTACTCATCCAAGAAATTGAAGCAGATCCCAAAGAGAGGCAACATCCAAACGTGCTTTTTCTATCCACCATACTGCCGGCCCAATCAGCATCAAAATATCCATGTACCCTCGAATTCCTTACCGTGTATCTCAGTCCATTGTTGATAGTGCCACAAAGATATTTAAGAGATTCTTTGCAACAACCTATTGTATGTGATGAGGCTCAACCATAAATTGACTCTATTTACAATGAAGCATATGTCCATTCAGGAGTTTACCAAGAACATCAAGCCCCCCACAAGTTGTCTATATTCAGAAGGATTCACCAATTTGGGACCAACAACACTTCCACATAGCTTCTTGAAGTTGAGTTCCAACAGAGTAGACACAGACTTGCATTCCACCATCCCAAATCTTTCTAACAACTTCACAATATATTTCTTTTGAGAAAGGAAAATCTCGCCTAGCTTTTGCCAGACTTCCAGGCCTCGGAAGTAATGCATCAGTCCTAGGTCTTTCATCTCAAATTCAGAAGTCAACTTTCTCTTGCATTGATAAATGAGAGGGTCTGTACAAGTTAGAAAGAGATCATCAACATGAAGGACCAAAATAAGTGGCATATCCTTTTCAACCTTGAAGTATAGGTTTGGATCAACATAGATCCTTGTAAATCCTAGCTTCATAAGATAGCTATCAATCCTCTCATACCAAGCCCTAGGGGCTTGCTTTAACCCATGGAGGGCTTTCTTCAACTTGCATAAATGAGACCTTCGATCTTGTACTTCAAATTCCTGCGGTTGTTCCAAATATACTTCCTCCTTAAGTGAGCCATGCAAAAACGTAGTCTTGACATCCATTTGATGTAGGCTCCTAATCTAGGTGGATATTGGTGGCCACCCGCCAATTCCACTTGGACCCCCACCATTGCTTCTTTCAGTTTTTCAGTTTCCTTAATTATAGCACAATTTACTAATTTTAGCAGTTTTTCGGGTCCTAAACTTCTGGAGCCATTTTGACACCCTAGACGACATTTTTTGGGAAATCTACCCCCATCGATTTTTTTTTGTCTAAAATCGTCTTTTCCATCGTAGTCCTTGGAGAGATCTTTCTAACGAGCTATCATGTGCGTCAAATGGAGATAATATGACCAAGTCGCGACCTCGGGAAGTTGGCTGTCCAACTCACCCCAATGGGGCCCATAAACTCTTAGTGTTACATCTCCTCGGGTTAGGGTTTTGGTCGTTTAGCGTTTGCTCTTATTGTTCAATAATAAAAAGGCCCTTGAGCCTCATTATAAGATAGTTCAGAGGCATGTAGCCACCACATCTCTTCTCATAGATAAGCTACCATCGCCCTAGCTGGTTTATTTCCATTCCTGTTTGTAAGCATATTTTAGTATTTTAAATCCAAATCAGTGGTATCATAGCGGTCTTCTTTTCTTCTCTGTTTTTCTTTGCATGTCCCCAACAAGGTCGGGATATAAGGAGTTAGGGCTTGAACTGGTCGAACCTTTGCATGACCAGCCTCGCAAATCTCGACGACCTCCCATGACGGATGGAAAGAAAGACGAGGGGGCAGGAGATCCTATCAAAATCTTGCTCGAAGAAGCCCTCGAGCGACAAAGGAACGCGATGATGGACAACTTTGCCCAGATCCTTCAGCGGCTACCCAGGGGCGACGTATCAGCTTCCAACAGCAACTATGGAAACGCCACACCATTTAAGGTACAAGTTAATTTTGAAATCCCCATATTCGAGGGTTAGATAGACGCAGATGTCGTCAATAAATGGTTAAATGTGCTAGAGGGTTATTTTCCTGTTCATGATTTTTCCAGTCAGGAAAATATTATTTTCGCTCTTCACAAAGCAGCCCCCCATATCAAGGATTGGTGGGAAACCTACTTCGAGCAGAAGGATGAAAGTACAAGCTCACTATTTTAAGCCGCACCCACTTGGAATTCATTCTAGGATGCCATCAAGGAGCAGTACTACCCTATCGGAAGCTATGAGGATCAATACATAAAGTGGACCACGCTGTGGCAGGGAAGGGACCAAGACGTGCTGGAATTTACCAATATTTTCCATACCCTTCGCACAAAGTTGGGTATCAAGGATATAGAGCAGCATTTGGTACTCAAACACCGTGGCTGCCTGCACAAGTACATGCAGGAAGAAATAGAATTCTTGAACATCTCCTCACTCGGCATAACACATCGTTATGCCATCAAGGTCGAGCAAAAGTTTAAACAAAAGAAGCGAGACTTTGGATCTGCGAATCTGAAACAAGGGAAATGTGCCCCCAAACTGCAGAACAAAGTACAAAGCCAAGGCGGGGCGACCCAAGGCAAGCGCCAAAGCTGCAAGCAAAGGACAACGCCGCGAAGCCGAAAAGGACACGGGAAAGTGGTGTGAGTTCCATAAGAGCTCCACTCACAACACAAGTGAGTGTCGGGCCAAGCAGTCACTGGTGGCCGAGCTAAAGATTTCAGAATCAGATGCATGTTCCAACTTTGAGTCAGAACCCGATAAGGGGAATGAAAAAGGGAAGTAGATTATCGATGCGGAGCCCAACGCCACCGTTGCCACCACAAAGATCCAGAAGGAGGAACCTGAAGATCCAAAGGAGGAGGAGTGTCTCTTCCACTCCCAGATGTGGGTAAAGGGCTCCTTGCTACAATTCATTGTTGACAGCGAGAGCCAAAAGAACCTCGTTTCAGCAGAGGTCGTGAAGCGGCTGGGCTTATCGACCACAACACATCCACAACCGTACACCATCAGGTGGCTTCACCAAGGATGAGATCTTCGCGTGAGCCAACAATGTCACCTTCCATACAACGTCAAGCCCTTCACGGATGAGGTATTGTGTGGCATTGCTCCCCTTGATGTTTGTGATGTATTATTAGGACAACCATACTTGTGGAAGCGACATGCTGTGTATGAATCAAGGCCCCGTGCTGTTATTGTTACTTTGGGAAATAAGTTGTACAGGATACCAGAGGTAGCACTGTCTACCGCCATCTCTTTGGTCACTACAAAACAATGCAATAAGCTCATTTCCAAAACCGAGAAATTTGTTTTCCTGATGATACGCCCTCAAGGAAAGAAAAAGACGGTGGCCACGACCTCCAGACATGGCCCCTCCGCACGACAACTACAGATGGACAAGGTCGTGGAGGAGTACGACGACATCTTCACCTCCCCTGCAGGGGTTCCTTTGCACTGTCAGGTCAAGCACTCCATCGATTTGACCCCAGGTGCGCCGCTGCCCAATG